>JAXQQM020075003.1:0-121239 GCA_034641835.2 Pinus albicaulis | reverse complement strand
TTTCCTTCGCTGAAGACCACATCATAACCCTTATCCTCCAACATCGCTACTGAAATCAGGTTCTTCTTCAATCCAAGTACATGCATGACATCCTTTAAGACAAAGGGTTTACCAGACTCCCTCTGAAAGGATACGGTACCGATACCAGTCGCACTGTATCTACCGTCATCGCCCATCTCGATGTGCATACCCAAATCCTTGTCCTCCAGATCCGAGAACAACTCCCGATCTCCCGTCATATGAAATGACGCACCGCTGTCCAAGAACCACACCGATCCCAGCATACTTGAAACTAAGCATGCAATCAGTGAAGCTTTGACAACCACCCCCACACTTCCCAGCTCATCTCTGCACTGAGTGAACTTCGTGAGGTATTTGGCGATGCTGTCGCCCTTCTCCATCTTGATGTTCCTGAGCTTATCTTTGAGCGCCAGCTTCCTTTGGTCACTCTTACTCTGGAATAGATCCGTCAAGGCTTTCCACATTAAATATGGAGTAGCCTTTCCATGCAGGCTGGATACAATATGATCCTTGACGCCCTCCAACAGGATCCTTCGACATTTCGCGATCTTCTTTTGCCATGCATCGACCAGAGCTGCATCAGTGGGCTTTGGGACATCCGCATCCACGAACTCCTTCAGACCATTATCTTCTAACACTGCTTCCATTCGATCTTTCCATGCAACATAGTTCGAACTGCCTTCAAGAGCATATTCGAGTCGCAAACCATTGAAAGAAGACATCTTTCAACACCGGCACCAAGAAGAACAATCTTCTGCAAAATTCGAATTCCAAACTCCAAGCTCTATAACCAAGTCTATGCCGAAAACCAATGAATTCCAAATCGAGAGATTGTTGCAAAAGAGTATTCACCGGATATTTCACCTTACAAAGAAGGATGAATATTCCACGGCGCATCTGGAACCTAAATAGAAGAAATAAGTTTGCAATCACCGTAATAGACCAGAGCAATTAGCCGCTCATTCATGGCAAAAATTAAATTTGAATAAATCACTTATTCCTTTGAATATTAACACGATCCTTATGATTTCGAATTGCATGCATAACACATAACCTTCTTCTAATTCATTTGTCACATCTTTGAAATAATATATAGAAACAATCTCACATCAAATCAATCACATTAACAGTATGTATATGGGGAAAGCCTATAGCCTGAAAACCCCATTTATTGTGTATATTATAATGGAGAAATAATGTAACAATCATAGTACAAAAACTCTTCACAAGCTCTCATGCACTACCTCCCATGCTACACACTATCAAGCTAGATCTAGCAAATCACTTGCTCCAATCCTTAGCCACTTGATAGCCAACCTTGATTGCGTATTTTAATGCTAGATGATGGCCTCCTTATATAGATAAACCACCAGCCTAAACTTTGCAATACTCATAGCTTACTCCACCTATCTATGTGTTGCAAATAGCAACAGTATAGTTACAACTGATAGGTAACTCTACCCTTTCATCTATCTCTTTCACTGGTCTTCACTGAACTGATCATGCACTGTAGTGAACTGAAGTGTTCTTGAGTTGACTAATGAGTTAATATTTAGTAAATTAAATATTATTTAATTTACTCCACTCATATCTAATTGATTAGTTAGTTAACTAATCTCAACTAGTTCAACTGAAATAAATAGAACACAACTCCACTATTTGTCCCGTTAACTCCTCCAAAACTTCTGCCACTGAAGTCTAACTGAAGTAAACCATGCAAGATGCCATCAAACCCTAGGAACCACGTGACTCCTTGTGTCAGTTGCATGAGCCACCTCCATGACTCAAACTGAAGTGCGCCAAGAGAGTAAACTGCTGTTTATAGTCAAAATATTATTAAGGGTAAATAATATTTGACTTCCATATTTTTAGGAGATCAGTCTAAAAATAGCCTGGGTCCTAAAAATTAGGATCTCATCTATTTTTACCGACATGTCGCATACTCCAAGAATCTCCAAGTAGAATTCCC
This sequence comes from Pinus albicaulis, assembly GCA_034641835.2. Taxonomy (NCBI): domain Eukaryota; kingdom Viridiplantae; phylum Streptophyta; class Pinopsida; order Pinales; family Pinaceae; genus Pinus; species Pinus albicaulis. The sequence goes on along the minus strand of JAXQQM020075003.1, from coordinate 119,249 downwards.
AAATTATGCTCCGTATGTCTAAAAATAGACATAGTCTAAAATAGACTTTGCGCCAGAATTTGCCTGCGGGCCCACTTAGTGAAGGCGACTTCATTTCACTAAGCTCCATCATCTTGCTGCATTCTCAACGATTGTGATCTAATGCAATGGAGGTGACTAATGAATGGGGAAAACCCTTCTATTTATAACAAAATATTGGGGTGTTCTAGAACTTCGTGCATGAATAAAATATTATTAATCACATTCTAGAATCACCCTTTAGGAATATTTTATTATATTTGTTGGAGGGAAAAGGGTTTTTGACTTGGGTCAATTCCTTTATTTATAAATAATAAATAAATAAATGATTTATTTATTATTTTAAGGGAGATGAGGGGAATACAATTAAATAAATAATGGTTTATTTAATTATTTATATGTGATTTAGTCAAATTTAACTAAGAATATTATTTAAATAATGGTTTAAATAACTTATTCTTAGGAAATAATTAAATAAATAATGATTTATTTAATTGATTACCTTGTTTTGGGTTAAATATGACCAAGAAACGTAAACAAATGTGGTGAAAGCAATTTTACTTGAATAATTAGTCTTACATAATTGCTATGAGTTTATCTAACGATAATGGGTTAGATGACCAAAAAATGGTGTAACAATATATATATATATATATATATATATATATATATATATATATATATATATATATGTATATGTATATATATATATATATATGTATATGTATATGTATATATATATATATATATATATATATATATGTATATGTATATATATATACATATATATATATTATATATATATATATATATATATATATATATATATATATATATATATATATATATATATATATATATTTATATATAATATATGTGCGCAAAACTCTATAGTTTCAACCTTGTGTTAATAATATATGCGCCCACCAAAAAAACCATTTGAACTTAACGTAATAATTCACATGCCAACCTTAGGGGCAAATGGGGATAGGTCACGTGGCATAGCCAGGGGCTGCCACATGCCCCCACCTTGTGGAATTTCACATTTTCTTTGTAATCCTTTATGCCTAAATTACCCTCCTTTTGATTTATTTCTTTTTGTGTTAATAAAATTTATTGTCATGTTATCCAAGATAACGATTAGGTTTTTTTTAGCCATGAGTCAATTAGGTTAAGTTAGGGTTGAATAGGATCTTTTAAATTTGTAATTAAAAAAAAAAATCACATATGTGATGGTTCTTGAAGGTCATCATTCATGTGATAGGGGTCAATTTCAAAGAAAAATCCAAAATTTATCTCATGCATGAGAAAATATGGTCATCAGAGTGAATTTGACACTTTTACCAAGGTTTCTAGCGAAATCAGTGTAAAATAGTCAGAATTCGCTATGAACTTGCCTAAAAAATATGTTTTTCCAACATGCTAAAGTTTTGGTCTTTTTGAGGCATTTAATGCATTTCCGAAAGGAGAAGAGTCATAAAAAAAGGTTGTGAAGTGTCATTGGGAAATCTGTTGATGAATACAACTCAATATCCATTCCACATGGCTGACATGGCTAAACAACTCATCATGATGCCACGTCACAAAATTGGAGAACTTGCCATCTTAACTAAGGTTTAAAAGGTCTTAACTCCAATGTATCAATTGGCCAACACCACAACATGCCAGTTTGGTTCAATAGAGATGGTACAAGTTGAATTGAAGAAAAAAGGTCTAAAGATGATTGTGATGGAGGATTACCCTTGTAGGTTTTACCCTGTACAGAAATTATCTGCAAACGAATCTTAAAAATAGAAAATAAACAATAGCGAGAACATAAAACATAAAACAAATAAACACAGAGATTTTCCCCTGGATCCCAAATCGGGACGACCAGCTTGATTTTTCATTATATTCCTTTTAGTGTTACAACACACATATATATACATGGCAAAGCATACATAAACCCCAATCCATTAACCCTAGATTAGAACATAACCGTAGTTCCCTTGACCGGATCTACAAAATACCAGCAGCCGAAAACCACCATGCCCCAAAACCATGTGCAAACCCATGCACAAAACCATGGGTGGGTCCACCCACCAGAAAATAAGGCCCAAAATTTTTTTCCCGAGGTGCTGCCTCGGACCCCGACAGGGGGGGATGCCGCAACCCCTGTTGCGCCCAGCGCAACATACAGAGGGAATTGTCGCCCCCCGCGCGTGACTAGTCATGGAAAGAATATAGCACAAACCCAAAAACCCTGCTACCCCTTGAAAGATGGTAAGACAAACCTTTTTTGGCCACTTTTTGTCTTAGAATACCACATCAAGTGATTTACAGAGTTTCAGGCATGTTTTTTTAGCTAAAGAGAAAAAAATGCAAAATCTGGTTAAGTTAGGCTAGTTCGTAGAGAACTCCAGGCTTGAAGCTGAGTTTTCGCTATGAACTCGCTATAAGTTTCTTTGAGGAAAAAATTATGAAACAATTTCAGAAAAGAGGTGTATTAGAGCATTTGTTTACATCATTAGAACCAAGGAAGACCCTCAAATAGTTAGAAAGTTCAAAGGTTATGCAAAAGTTGGATTTTGGAGTTTGATACGAAATAGGCGCTACGAAATTTCCTGTACATGATTGTTTTAGAAGTTAAATGCAACTTCAATTTCTGACCAAATGAAAAGGCATTTTGGAAATATGAAGGAGGTTTTTCCTCAAAACAAAGCCATCTACAAAAGTCTTTCTCCATTTTCTTCAAATCCATCAGGTTTCGGAAATTATGCATTCATCTTTGAGGCTTATTTTTCAGAATTTTCACTAGTCAAATTTGTGTAAACATTTTGAAATTCGACTTGCAAGAGGTCTAGCTCAGCATCCACATGGCATGATGACACATCAGCAGTCCTATACACTCAGAAAGTTATTTGTTTTCATTTTATAAGGGTTATTAAAGGGATTTGTTGAGCTATTTAATGAAAGAAGAGTCATTTTTGTATTCAAACTCTGCCAAACAGAAAATATCCCTAAGAAGTCTCCAAGTGATGTAATCCTATTTGAAATATGTCTCTTAGGTAGGAATTCAAGGCTAGCAAGGTGGAAAACCATTTTTATGAGTCCTCACTCTATAAATGAGAGGATTTTTAGAGTTAGAGGGGGTGTATGGATGTAATGACCAAAGCTGCTATTGCAATCTTTTTCTACTCAGTTAATATACAGTTGCAAAAAAAAAAAATTGAGACGTGAGATTCCTTTTGGGCTCTTATGTGTTTGTCTCCTTTATATATTCAATTTTAATTCATATTTCTCATACATAATTACTTGTAATTCATAAAATATTATGCTCCAACTTCCTATATGTATCCTGTTGTCAAAGTTATTTTTGTAAGAGCTCATATGCCTCAGCTTCCATGAATGATATTTTGATGTAATTTAGTTTCATAATAACTCCATGCCAAATGGTAGCCATCACACATCTTTCACCTAAAAAAAATAATACAAAAGACATCTGAGAGTTAGTCGTATTATTTTTTAAGCTTCCTTATTGAATATCATATCTTTTCTTGAGATAGCCCTCTCAGGTTGGAAGGGCTAACTTCCAAACTTAAGTGGTTTGAAATAGTTACACTGAATTGACTGTTGAACAACCCAATTAGTCTCAGTTTGGTGATAACATGTCTAACATGGAAGAAAAAAAATCCCCTACCTTGTCATTCACCTAGAATTCAAAATAAGCCTCCACTTCCACCAGAGGCTACTCCTGGCCATCGTAAGAAGCACAAGAAGACACAAACTACTGAATCGGGAACATTGGGAACCACTTTTGGCCCTCCTCTTGATATTGATCCACCAGAATCATCCATCCCTTTGAGTTCTAAGCTCGATATCACATCTACTCTTGACGGCGACACTGACACAATAAATAAAGGTCCCTAAAACTTTGTTTCCTAAAGTTGTTGAACCTGAATTTCCCAAGTCAGACACTTTGATTCTTGTGATTGTTGATCTCGAAGAGCCTTAGACGTCTATACTTGTCACTTCAAGACCTTCCTCTTATCTTCCTTTGTCTCAATCAAAACCTATATATCTTGGACCCAACGATGAACCTCTTTCACCCGGACTTGTGAGAATTAAAGAGATACCTCAAGAAGAGCCTCGTCCTTCTACTATTGTTCATCAGGAAGGAATTCATTTTTATCAAATCAACCCTCTTCCTCTTCAAAATTTGATACAAACTCCTTTGGCCGATTCTTTGGACTCACCCGTAGATTTTTTGTAGAAATATTCATCGATGTTGTTAACCATGACTGGAATTGATCCAACTTCTCAACCCGTGTCTGACACCATGGTCGAGACATCAAATGTTTCCTCTACATCTATGTTTGCAACATCATTAGAAATACATATGTATGGTGGTTGTTTGTCTCACCAAGTTATCAGTATTTATTAGGTACCTTTTCTGGTGGGGCTTCTAGTCCTTAGACTTATCCTATGTCATCCAATACGAGAATATCATATGGTAATTCTCTTATGAGTGCCACATAGTCTACTCCTCCTCCTCCTCCACTTACACCTATGGTTAAGAAGTAGGATGGCTCTTATATTAGTGGTCAAGGTTATCTTCAACAACCCAAATCTCTTTATGTTGGGTATCCTCTATTCAGGTCACAATTGCCTCCACCATCCCCTCCTCCTTTGGTAGGGGGGGGAACTGTTGTTGGTATACCTAAAATTGGTAACCAACCTCATTATGGTCCTCCTTATCTTGGAATGGATGCCAGTGTTTGGCAACCTACTTTTCCCGTACAGCCTAGTTCATATTGGGAACAATTATTGAATCTTCAACCTTCACCATTCTCTCAAATTCCTATCCATCCATCAACACCCCAACAAGATCAAATACATGTGAGCTAACCTTTATAGGTTTTCGTTGCATCTCAATCCATTCCAATGGTATCTGTAACTTCTCAAGTTCCACTTACCTAGCCAATACAAGGTACCTCACATTCTCAACCGCTTGGACACAGTATTCCTCAAGTTTCGATAGGACATATTATCCACAGTATGGTGTAATCCCAACCAAGTATTTATTATCATGGGACAATACAAACTCCCATCGGGTAGTATTATGGTCCATATCAAGTGCATTTTCAAGGCCAATAAATCCAAACCTAACCATTCCATCAGCATTATCGATAGCCTGGTGTTGGGCATCAAGGTCACTTGTATACAGGTTATCAGAATCCTCCTTATCTTGGTACCCATGTTCCTTATTATAATCCCCCTTATCCAGTAATGCAAGTACTTGGTGCTCAAGCTATTCCTTCATATCCATGTCATCCTCTTGTGGAATTTAACTGACAATTGCCTTTTGTGGCCACTCTCAAATTTCCAGACTTAACTCGGCTCACATTAGGGGAATTTTGAGGTCTACAATGGGCCTCCTAAGAAAAATGTACAACCAAAATAAACTTTATAAGAACCAATAGGATTCAAGATGATGATTTCAACCATGGGGGATGATTCACCATTTTTTAAGTAAAAGTGTAAAAACATTTACAAATAATAAAATAATAAAATAACTTTTTAAACTCGTATTTTCAACTTATCTCCCAAATTTTTTACTCAAATTTTGAGCAGGAGTACTCGTTGGATGAAAAATTTAATTCCTCTTCTAAAGAGTACCCATGTTGCATACTTTTGATGGACACTTATACGTGAAAAATGAGAATTACATGAAAAAACATGACTACAAACACGCTTTTCATGTATTTCTCATTTTTCATGTAGCAAGGTCCATCGAAAGTATTCAAAATGGGTACTTCTTGGATGAGGAATTAAATTTTTCATCCAACGAGTACTCCCACCCAAAATTTGAGTAAAAAATTTGGGAGATAAATTGAAAATACGAGTTGAAAAAGCAGTTTTTTCTTTTTTCCCTCTAAACTTTGATGATAAAATTTATTGATGTAATCAAATCTTATTTTATTATTTTCATTATTATTTTATAATTTCCTCAGAAGGCCCATTTTAGACCTCAAAATTCCCCTAATGCTAATGACCCCATCACTCATTCGCCATGGTGGCCTGTTGGACACCTAATCTGCCAAGGATTAAGGTGTGGGAGCCGAAAGGTCAAAGAGAGTCCAATAGACCTTGGAAGATGAATCAAAGAGTCACAAGAGTGTATTATAAATGTATATTTGTGTTAATAGAAAAGAAATTCATGTTTTATATTTTACATCCAGTCTTCACCATGAATGTTTCTAACATGGTATACATGGTATTAGAGACAAAAAGTTTTGACTCTGCTCAAGTTTGAGCCACTTTTTGTGTCCATTATCTATATGCCATTTCCTACCGTGCGTTAGTCCTACCATCCCTGAACCATATTTTCTCTACGCTAATTCTTCCTCAAAGAATGGTTGGCCTAATATATGAGCACTGACATGGAAACCAATGTTTCTGCCCATCTAATATTTCTCTCGGTGTTGTCTTTAGTGTGACTTTTTGAAGGCTTTTCCAGTGGATTTTTTCCGGTCTAATTTCTTTAAAATCTGGAAAGAATTTATTGAAAACAGAAATTTGATTGGTAACTTGCACAATCGAAGTGTCCTAGATGTTTTTTAGGGTGCTAAATCTCTATATACAGTAAAAAAACTAGTTTAAATAAAATAAACCAAAATTTTACCCCAATTTTTTTTCACCGGATTCTGGCACCGGAAACTCCAAAAAGTCGCACTAAATACTACTCCTTTTCTCTCAAACAATTATGAGTTATTTTTATGTGCTTATTTTATCCACAACCGTTTATCTGACTTTGAATGAACTGGAATCTCCTTAGTGTTTTCAGTGGGAAATCACCAAAACTAGTTTTTTGGTCTGCACTGTACCCAACTTGAGATATTTGTGTAACACATGACTCAAAATTCCATCCATGCCTACATACCTACATCTATATCTCAATATCCACTCATATTTTCACTGAAACATTAATGGTGAACCCGAGGAGGTCACTCGGGGAGTTTCTTTGCAAAATGGGCCCACTTGTTCCCATACTGTTTGTGTAATTGAACTAGCAGGAACTCCTCTTCTAGGCTCCATCATTCTCGCTTAATAAAATGCAGCAAATGGTTCTACCACCATGCTAAAATTTTTTTTGCACGTTCCTTTAAACCAAGTGAATCAATAAACTATCCTCAAGAGGCGTCCGCTAACCCTCAGTTTTCCTAGCCTTGGCCTTTGCAGCTTTGAGTGCTGGTTTTTATAGATTTGAATGAGAGAACGACGTATTTGTAGTCGTATTCACGATTTTTTTTTTTTTTGAAAATCTAAGCTGCAAAGCGGGTCTTGGCATGGAAGCTTACCATATGTCCAGGTGAATTTGATGCATAGTGGTATTAGTCACATTATGACTTTGAGGAGGATATTAAGTCAAGGCACCCCATTTTTTTGGCCTTTCTCAAGAACCTTCTTCGTCTTGGTTTTGCGGTCGCTTCTCCACTTCTTCCTTATTGAGCTATGAAAACAGATCGAACGCTTCTATAATTATGGTCAGATATGGCCATTTTACGTGAAATCATTGGTTTTTTTTCTCATTTCTAGTTGGTAATCTAGGCATAACCGTACCAATGAATTTAAAATTAGTTAGAGTAATTTGAGAATAGTTCCACTATTTCATTCACTGAAAGCAATACCTCCCTCTGAACATAAGTTGGGAAATGAAAAAAATTTGAGCATGAGCGAGGAAATGAACCATGAAGAGTGGATGAAAACTCATCTTCCCTTCAGAATATTGCACTGTTGTAGTCATTGTTCCATTTTAATTGTCAATGTTACACCTTTACAATCGTTTCATCTAAAAATAAATAAAATGAATTCAAGAAGGAGATGAGTGAAAAAAGAGATTCAAAACCTAGAATGGTCTGTATGAATGGTTGGTTACGTTATTTATGTTGATAAACACCATGAACAATGAACTAGTGTTGTATTGAATACATCATATCCTTACCTTAATTCTTGTGTTGAGGAGGATTCAACCAATTTTATTGCAACAATCATCATCACCTTATTTTAGGAGTTTTAAAATTGTTGGCTTGATAACTTGTGATCGTGATGTGGATGAAACAAGCATGACTTGGTTTTATTCAACTATACCAAGAATTGTGGAAATTTTTGGAGTCATCATTCGTAATATTGTTAATTTTGAGTGTATTTTGGCCATTGTGCAAAATTATCTACGTGCATTTTTCCTAACAAGGTATCTTTGTTTATTATTGCAACCACTTTAGTAATCTAATTCAAGAAATTCACCTAATTTGTTTAATGAAAATGACCAGAATTAATACATTATTGGATTTATTGAAAACTTTGATACTATGTTATGTTGAAGACATGGTTAAAATCAACAAAACCACTCTTGCTGATATTCAAATTTTTCTTCAAAATGCAAATGAAGAGATTGAGTTTTTGCAGCTTGAATCACAACTACAACAAGAAGAGATACAAAAACATAAGCATCATTCTAAATTGTTCCAGATTGAGAAAGACTCCCATCAACAACAATAATATAAATATGAGGTTAATTCACATACAATGCCTAGTTCAAGAGAAGATTTGCATGCAGATGCAAAAGTTCAGTCTGCACTTCCCAAGCTCATCATTAGATCTTAGGAAGAGATTTTCCATAACAAGCACATAACTGGTGTTGGATATGACAAGGATATGTCCTTTCATATTCCAAATTACTTAAAGCCCTTCCATTTTCAAAGTGTTGGATTCCTTCATGACAGTTCACCTTCAGATGTTCCACATTCTTCTCTTCTTCCAAAATAGCCACAATAGATGTTAAATTCCAATGATGTGATAGAGTTTTCCATATGAAAGATCATTATTTTTATCTTCATCCATGTAAGCACTAACATAAAACAACTCATTCTTCAAATAGATTCTTCAAAAACAAGTCTCCTGCAAGAACAAATATTCATCTTGAATGGATCACCTCTTGGCAATGGGCTTCAACAACCAAGAAGATATTTCAGTCATATGTCAGAACTTGTTCTAGATTATTGAACAAACTTTTAGTTGAGTGTTTTCCATCATCTCACCTTGTAACTGACAGGGGGGGAATTGATGGTCATCTACAAGCTTCAAATCCACATCAAGTGAGCCTGAGCCACAACCTGCCATACCAAATTCAGAGTTGTATCTAGAGACAGAGATGCCCCTTAGCATGCCTTTGGTTAGTGGTCAACCTTAAAAAATTTATGCAGGGTTGAGACCTCCCTTCTCAAGTTGAGCTTATCCCTCTTCAAAGAATTGGGGATACTTCCTATAGCAGAATACTTCAACTTATTGCCATTCTTGGAAGAGTTCCAAGAATTTCATTAAGCATTCTAGAGTTGGTGGTCATCCTTAAACCACCACAGGTTGAGACCTCCATTTTCCAGGTTGAATGTATCCATATTCAAAGCATTAGGATCATTTCCTCTAGTAATATACTTTAGCTTCTTGGAAATTTGGAAGAGTTCTGGGAATTGCATTAAGCATTCCAGTATTGGTGGTCATCCTTAAACCACCTCCTTATGTCAACCTTCAGAGATCACATTCCACCTAGTGTTTCCATCCATATTTTTCATGTTTTGTATTACAACTCTCTTCTTGGACTCATAAATACCCCTTTGGATTAAGGGGGGGATGTTGGACACCTAATCTTCCAAGGGTTAAGGTGTGGGAGTTGAACAATCAAAGGGAGTCCAATATACCTTGGAAGATGAATACAAGAGTCACAAGAGTGTATTATAAATGTATATATATGTTAATAGAAAGGAAATTCATGTTTTATATTTTACATCCAATCTTCACCATGGTTTTTTCTAACATGGTTGATTATTCCCACTAAATTTCCTTCAGATATCCAAAAACTCAATGGGAATCGAGGAGAAGACCCATTGGCGCACATTATGACTTATCATCCAAACACCCTTAATGATGATTCCATTTGACTTTGTCTTCTCCAATGAACGGTTATAGGTACTACAAGTAAGTGGTATATTGAGTTACCTAGAGCTTTGTTTCATGATTTTAGCACTTTAGCCACCACCTTCCTCACACATTTCCAGTTACCCATTAGATATGAAATTGGAATGAAACTATTGACCAATTTCAAGCAATCAGATTCCACTCACATCTTAGATCACATTCATGAGTGGAGGCGTCATTGCCGATTGGTCAAGACTTATGTTCCCGATCGATCATTAGTAGAATGGTTTACCAAATTTCTGTTGTCACCTATAAAAAACGATGTGGCTAAAGGTGGAGTTGTGACTGAAGAGCAAGTCATTTCCCATGCACAATATTTTGATCTTGTTTATACCCAATCGATCACAATCTATGATAAGATACCGGATGCTCCAAGGCCTTCGAATATTGTTCCTCCTCCACTTGGTAAATAATATCATGTCGTTGATGGCATGATTGGTTCTACCATTTCGCAGTCAGCGAGTAAACCATCTGGTGCTACTCTTACTGCATCTACTCAAAATCCTCAATCCCATCCTCTTGCAGCTTTTTCTTCTAATATAAATTCCATTTCATCTGATAAAGGAAAGTCTCCACAACAACTTGGAAGCAAGAAGAAAGGAAAAGGTAAAAATAATAAATATTCTTCATCGTAGGATAAACAAACAAATCAGTCTTTCGATGATAAGCGAAAGCCTCATTTCCCATGCTTGATTTGCAATGAGGATCACTTTACACATGATTGTCTCCACTACACTGAACGACTCATTTCCATGTTGAGCGACTCATTTCCCAATCAACAGACCCATATGGTTTCTCGGCACCCTTCTTCGTCTAACACAGTTTTGATGCTTTCATCTTCAAAGTTGAGATCCGATGTTATGGTGGCCACTCAGAATAAGGACTACAGTAATCTGTATCCACTGAACGGTCAGGCTAATGATCAATCTCTCAGTTCGACATCACCTTCATCTGATTCTAATCCACCTTTGTTTCCTGTGGAATTGATTATGAAAGCTCCCAAGGGTGTTATTCATAAGTGTTATTTCAACCCTCGCTCAAGAGCTGCCCAAAATTATAACGTAGTTGAAGACTTGGCTCAGTCTCCATCAGTTATGCCAACTCTTGAGGTGTTGCAAAAGTTCCCCGCCCAAAATATGGCCTTGTTTTCAATTATCTAATGTGTGGATCCATCACATTCCACCTTAGTGGTTTTCTCTCATGAAAACTATACCCCCAGTTTCTAGCTCAATTAGCTTTTATGATTCAGATCATCATCCGTGGTAAGAAAATTCATCGTTATAACATGGATAAGGGAGCCTCTACCTGCATTATGTCCATGTCATGTTGGAAGGCATTCAATCAACCACCACATTGAAAGCTTTTGATGGAAGAAATTACAAACATTGTGGGATATTTAATTCCCTTCAAGTAGAATTATGGGGGGAAACCATCTCTATAGAAGTAGAAGTTATTGATAGACCTCTTGATTACAAACCTCTACTTGGATGTACATGGGTCTACGTTATATCTTCCGTCGTTTCGACCTATTTTCGTATGATAACCTTTCCTCATGAAGGTGGGATTGTATCCATATATCAACTAACCTTTTTCTCCTCTAATTCTCATGTTACTGGAAGTGTCCCTCTTTTTTTGGAATCCCTACAATCCTATCAGCATGTGGTGGTTGGATTATTGAAGGACACGTCGCTTATGGGAAAATTTCCGCTTCCTCCTCCTCTTCCCGCAAGCTCATCTTCGGTTTCCTATATCAACATGATATCACCATCTACTATCCCAGTAGACCCATGGATTGTACCTGATGAAACCAATATCCAATGTTTTGATGACCGAATGTCATTGAACCCTATTGAGCTAGATTACAAAGCCATTTATTTGGCTTGTGTGTCTTATACCTTCACTTTGATCAATTGGGTAGATACATCACTAGATTATGACACGCCTTCTGACCCTTTTTCTCGCGTATTCTCTACCGATGAAAGCATCATGGAGATCATGGTGCTAGATGATGCGCCATGGGATGAACATCATCATCTTCCCTCCTTGCTATATTCCATTAAGGATCATCTTAGTGTTGTCTATTTACCCAATTTTGTCAAACGTTTTACGAATTCTGTATCTATTCATGAGATCGATTATGAAAATAACCTCTCAAGTATCAAAGAGACTATACCTCTTGACATATCTATCAAACCAGGTATTGTTGAAAATATATATATTTGAGCATCTTTTTCTCCATATTAGATCGAGATTTATAGAGCCCTTTTTTGTGAGTTTTGGGATTTCCTTTCATGGACTTATGAAGAAATTCCAGGAATCGAACCAAATATAGTTTTACAAGAGATTAAGACGCATCCTCATGCCAAACCCATCCGGTAGTGCCTCCATTCGGTTCATCCCAAGAAGGCTGCCGAGATCAAATTTGAAGTTGGAAAGCTTCTTCAGGATGGTTTCATATACCCCATTCCTTTAACTTAGTGGGTATTAAATTTCATCCCTGTCATGAAGAAATAGGGCACAATATGAGTATGTGTCATTTATCAGGATATGAATCATGCTTGTCCCAAGGAAAACTATTTGACCCCCTTCATTGACTAAATTGTTGGTGATTATGCTGGCTGCGAGATATATTCATTCATGGTGTTGGGTATGTGTTATATTCTTTCCATGACTAGTCAAACGCAAGGGGGCGACAACCCTCCTTGTACGTTGCGTCGAGCATAGTAGGGGGGTCACAGGGGGGGCGACAGTCCTTAATTTCCGGTGGGCGATCTGTGCACATGGTTTTGTGCATGGTTTTGCACATGGTTTTGGGGTACGATGGTTTTTGTCCCCTGGTAATTTTGTAGATCTGGTCAAGGGAACTACGGTTATGTTCTAATCCAGGGTTAATGGATTAGGGTGTATGTATGCTTCGGCATGTATATATATGTGTTGTAACACTAAAAGGAATATAATGAAATATCAAGCTGGTCATCCCGATTTGGGATCCAGGGGAAAATATCTGTGTTTATCTGTTTTATGTTTTATGCCCTCGCTATTGTTTATTTTCTGTTATAAGATTCATGTGTAGATAATTTATGTTCAGGGTTAAAACATACATTTGGTATCAAAGCTGTTTCGGCTTCAAGGGGCAGCCTTTGCTGCTGAGGGTTTTTTTCTCATGCCTAAGGTAGACCCCGTTCAGTGGGAGATCTACGGGATTGTTTCTCGTGGTGAAAGAAGATGGCGAGCAATGGAAAGATAGAGATCGAGAAATTTAATGGTCAGAGTTTTGAGTTATGGAAGCTCAACATGGAGGATCTACTAGAGGATAAATATCAGTGGATCGAGGTAGATCCAGGTACTAAACCAATAGCAATGTCAGATGAATACTGGAAGAAACTAGATCAGAAGGCTAAGAGCACAATACAGTTGTGTGTCTCAGATTCAGTATTTTTGAATGTATCTAGGGAAGCTACGACAAAGAATTTGTGGGGAAAACTTGGGACTTTGTACCAATCTAAGTCTTTGGTGAATAAGTTGTTCCTGCGGAAAAAGTTGTATAACCTGAGGATGAAGGATGGAGACTCAGTGACAGAGCATCTGAACACCTTAAATACTGTGGTAAGTCAGCTGTCATATGTTGATATTAAAATCTCAGATGAAGATAAGTGCATCAGTTTGTTGTGTTCTCTACCAGACTCATGGGACAGTATGGTTATTGCAATAGGTAGCAATACAACTACCTTGAATTTTCATGACATTGTCTCAGCCTTGTTGTTGGAGGAAATGAGATGGAGAAATATGGAGGGAAATAATGGAGATGCCTTATCTGTACGAGGAAGGTCCCAAAACAGAAACAAGAATAAGGTTTCGAGTGGGAGATCCAAATCTAGAGGGAGATCTAAATCTCCTGGAAAGTTTGTAAAGGTATGCTGGAAATGCGGAAAGGAAGGGCACTACAAAAGGGGTACAGATCAAAGCTCACGAGAAAGGAAAGGGATGCGATGATGCTCCTTGCGAGGCAAAAACCACCTCGGATGAAGGTGTGAATGTGTGTTGGCTTCTTCTTCGAATACATGTAGATCTGAGGCATGGTTGATTGACTCAAGTGTATCCTTTCTCCGCACTCCCCATAGGGAGTGGTTCTACGAGTATGAGAAGTATGATGGTGGTGTTGTCTTCTTATGGGATGATATGAAGGCTAGAATCGTCAGACGTTGAAAATTCAAGATGAAGCTGCAAGGTGGAAGGATTAGAACACTTCCTGGTGTTCTACATATTCCTCCATTGGCCATAAATCTAATTTTTGTAAGAAATATGGATTATGCGGGTGTAAAAATAGTGTTTGAGAAAGATACATTTAAGATGGTTTGGGGAGCATTGGTATTAATGCAGGGATATTAGATTGGAACTCTATACAAGTTTCAGGGTAGCACAATTATTGATGGGTGAAATAGTTCTGTGGTTCTTGAAAGTGAAGCGGAAATCCTAGCGATCTCTGGAGAAAATACCATGCTATGGCATCAAAGGCTTGGAAATATTAAAGAGAAGGGCCTTTGGATCTGCATAGAAATGGTATGGTAGAAGGTATGTCTAATTTCTCTCTGGATTTTTATTTCTGTGAACATTGTGTATATGGGAAGCAGAATTGGGTGAGTTTTCCTTCTGGTGCCAAGAGGGCGAACAAGATATTAGAACTTGTGCACAATGATGTGTTTGGACCTGTGTCAGTTCCATCACTAGGAAATTCCGTGTACTATGTTTCATTCATAGATGAATTCTTAAGGAATACATGGATATATTTCTTGAGGAATAAATATGAAGCTTTTGATAGATTTAAAGAATTTAAGGCTCTAGTGGAAAACCAGACAGAGAAGAAGATAAAGGCGCTCAGGACAGATAATGGTGGGGAGTTCTGCAAGAAGGAATTTGAAGAGTTATGTAGGAAGTGTGGTATAGAACGGCAGAAGACTACTCTATACACACCTCAGCAAAACGGATTTGCAGAAAGAATGAACAAAACACTGATGGAAAAGGCAAGAATCATGCTCAATGGTACTGGGTTAGGACAAGAATTCTGGGCAGAGGTAGTGGAGACTGCATGTTACTTAGTTAACAGATCACCTTCATCGGTGTTGGAGGATAAGACTCCAGTTGAGGTATGGACTGGTAAGAAACCCTCTCTTTCACATCTAAGGGTATTTGGATGTGATGCATATGTACATGTTCCAAAGGAGAAAAGGACCAAGTTGGATAATAAATTTGAAAGGTGCATCTTTATTGGGTATAAGGATGGTTTAAAAGGTTACAAGCTTTGGAACCCAGAAACAAGGAAGGTTGTGTACAACCGAGATGTGGTGTTTAGAGAGGTGAAATATATTGTTAAACATGAATTCATACCAAAGGAACTTGAGAATATAGAGTTTGAGCTAAAGGAGTATGAATCAGACTCTACAGCAGAAGAAGATTCAGAAGAGGAAGAGCCACAAACTCCAGCTATGAGAAGATCAGTTCAAGAAAGAAGGAAACCGGAAAGGTATATTCCATCTGCTTTCTATTTAGGTTTTTCCTTAACTATAACTGATGATGATCCCAAAACTGTCAAGGAGGCAGTAGATTCAGAGGATGGAATGTTAGAAAATTAAATATTACAGAGCAATGAAACACATAAAATATGCGGAAAATACAAGCACACACAACACATAAAACCAGAGAGACACAGATATACGTGGTTCACCTAGTTTGGGCTACGTCCACCCCGAACAGCCAGTACTTCCTTTATATTATCCAACAAAATGAAGAGACAAAACCTACAACAGATCCGCTGTAATATCCTCTGTTCTCTCTCACAGTCTCCCTCTCTGTTTCTCGCTCGAGAATACACAATACTCCACGGCCTTGTCCTTATGCCCCCATATACGAGGGGTTGCCTTTAGGGAAAAACCCTAATCTAAACATAACTTCTACGATCGGATCATCCGCCTAATGAACGGCCCGAATTGACTAGAAATTACTATACTTTTACAAGGCAATTTTACATCTGTTTTTAGCTTCGGGGGCACTACCCTCGAAAACCCCCGCCCGGGGGGGGCTCCATGCTTGCGCGCCCCACGGATTTTACCGGCGAGCGATTAAATTTCGGAAAGGCGTTCATCCTTTTAGGTACGGGGGTACCAATCTTTGTGATACAAAGTAAACAAGATAATCAGGCTCCACACCCAACATGGAAAACTCTGGAAGGAGGCCATGGTTGATGAAATGGCATCCTTGCACAAAAATGAGGCATGGGATCTGGTGGAGTTGCCGGCTGGAAGGAAGCCCATTGGGAGAAAATGGGTGTTTAAGAAGAAGATGAATGTAGAAGGCAAGGTGGAGAAATAAAAAGCTCGGTTGGTAGCAAAAGGTTATTCCTAGGTGCCGGGAATTGATTTTGGTGATATTTTTTCTCCTGTTGCCAAAGTTACTTCTATTAGATTACTTTTATCTGTTGCTGCTGCATTTGATTTTGAGATAGAACGGATGGATGTGAAGACAACATTTCTTCACGGGGATCTAGAAGAGGAGATCTACATGAAGCAACCTGAATGCTTTATGGTGAAGGGTAAGAAAGAAATGGTGTGCAGGTTGAAGAAGTCTCTGTATGGGTTAAAACAATCACCAAGGATGTGGTATCAGAAATTTGATACCTATATACGGGGACTTGGCTTCACCAGAAGCAAGGAGGATCACTGTGTTTATTTTAAATTAATTGGTGACCGTGTTATTTATTTGGTCTTTTATGTGGATGATATGTTGTTGATTGGAAATGAAAAAGAAATTATCCAAGATTTGAAGACCCAACTATTCTCCAAATTCGACATGAACGATCTTGGTGCTGAAAACTATATTTTGGGCATGGAAATTAAGAGAGATCGGGCAAAGAGGAAGCTCTGGTTAAACCAGAGTAAGTATGTCGAGACTATATTGTAGAGGTTAAATATGTAGGATAGTAAACCAGTGAATGTTCCTATTCCTGTAGGTGTAAAGCTATCTGCTGAACAATGTCCCAAGACACAAGAAGAAGAGGAGGATATGTCCCGTGTTCCATATGTAAGTGTAGTGGGTAGCCTAATGTATGCAATGGTCTGTACTAGACCAGACATTGCACATGCAGTGGGAGTATTGAGCAGGTTTATGTCAAACCCAATGAAGGAGCATTAGACAGCAGTGAAGCGGGTTTTCAGATATTTACGTGGCACTAGTGATTATGGCTTGTGCTACCAGGGAAGACCAGGATTGGAAAGAATGTTGTACATTCATGGTTTTTTTGATGCAGACTGGGCTGGAGATCTAGACCAAAGAAGATCTACAAGTGGGTATGTGTTTAGCCTATTTGGAGGCGTAGTCAGTTGGATGAGTAAAATACAGTCTGTAGTGGCTCTTTCAACTACAGAGGCAGAATACATGGCAACCACTAATGCAAGAAAGGAAGCAGTTTGGTTGCATATATTTTTTTCAAGTATGGGGTTGGTACAGCAAGATATAATGATAGACTATGATATCCAAAGTGCAATTTTCTTGGCTAAGAACCCTGCTTATCATTCAAAGACAAAGCACATTGATGTTCAATATCACTATGTTAGAGATATGGTTGAGGCTAAAAGGGTGTTGCTGGTAAAGGTGGACACTTTGAAGAATGTTGTAGATGCATTGACGAAGTCTGTGAGCACTCAGAAGTTCTCTTGGTGTAGAGAAACAATGGGTGTTGAAGAATTGGGCCAATGATTAAGCTCTATTGTGGCCCCTTGTGGAAAGAAAACAACAAGTGGGAGAATGTTGGGTATGTGTTATATTCTTTCCACGACTAGAAAAACGCGGGGGAGGGGGGGGGGCGACAAACCTCCTTGTACGTTGCGCCGTGCGTAGCAGGGGGGTCACAGGGGGGTGGCAGTCCATAATTTCTAGTGGGCGGTCCTCGCCCTTGGTTTTGTGCATGGTTTTTCACATGGTTTTGGGGTACAATGGTTTTCGTCCCTTGGTATTTTTGTAGATCCGGTCAAGGGAACTACGGTTATGTTCTAATCTAGGGTTAATGGATTAGGGTTTATGTATGCTTCGGCATGTATATATATGTGTTGTAACACTAAAAGGAATATAATGAAATATCAAGTTGATCGTCCTGTTTGGGATCCAGGGGAAAATCTCTGTGTTTATCTGTTTTATGTTTTTTGCTCTCGCTATTGTTTATTTTCTGTTATAAGATTCGTGTGTAGATAATTTATTTTCAGGGTTAAAAACTACACATGGATGGTTCTCAAGCTATAATAAAATCAACATTCTCCCAACAGACCAACCTAATACCACATAACAAATTGCCGATTGTACTGGGGGAATTGGAGACAGATATTTCCATTGGATCCTTTGATACCTTCTCGAGTGTTTTTATCCCATCTGATGAAAACCTCTTGGAAGCCATGGCCTTCTGTAGGTCATGATCAAGACACAGAGGAGAGCTCCTTTTCTTATGTCAATTTCAGTAAAAAATGAAACAAGGTTTTTGGAGAAAAGTTCCTTTTCTTGTATAAGTCTCCTTAAAAAATGAAACAAGGTTTTTGGAGCAAAGTTCCTTTTCTTCTATAAATCTCCTTAAAAAATGAAACAAGGTTATTTGGAGCAGAAATCCTTATCTTGTGTCAATCTCGTTAAAAAATGAAACAAGGTGCCAGAGCACAGTTCCTTTTATTGTGTCAAGCTCAAAAAATGAAACAAGGTGCTTTGAGCATAATTATTTTCCTGTGTCAAGCTCATTAAAAAATGAAACAGATCCCTTTCCAATTTGAGTCTTTGATTAGATCTCATAAATTCTCAATCGATTATTTCACTTGATCTCTTAAATGAACCTTCATTCCATCCACCTGTTAGCCATCAGTAGTCTACTTAGGTGAATGAAATGAAGCTTAGGGGGCATGTTCCTTGAATTGATTCACTGCATGCAAACTTATTTCAAGCATATTTTTCTTTTGTTGCAAGCTTGTGTAAAAATAAAACCAATTCCAAGTATAGTTTCCCATGTTTCAATATTATGTAAAAAATGAAACCATTCTCATCCTATCTCTTGTTGTTGCCATCTTTTATCAACCTATTTATGCCAGATGAGTCTTTGTTTTCTCATTCCATCGTCACCATCTGCTTAGACGATTATACAATTTTACTTGGTTTTTTAGCCTTGCTTGTGGAACCGCTACGATGAGTGGTCGTATTAGCCTACCTCTTGACGTCTATGTGTTTTGAGCAGTTCCATCATGACTGAAACCATTTTATTCCCTTTATAACACTCGTTCCTCCAAGCGGAGTCCTCTTGCAACTCGTTTCAAACTCCTAAAACATGAAAATATTTCCGAGTACTTGTCTTTTCGAACTCGTTAAAGTAAATGAAAAGACGTCTGCTTAGTATAATTTTACCCCTTTTCTAGACTAAGATGGACTACTTACGAAAAATGAATACCATATTTGAACATGGCTAAGAGGTTCTCTTGAGTTTTTTTTTCCCTTTTCTGACTCAAGAGACTAATAATCTATGAAAAGGAACATTGCGAGTTTTTTTTTTGCCTCTTTTTCAAACTCTATAAACATGAAAAATATGTCTAGTTTTTCTTGCATTGGACTCATTAAAATGCCAAACAACGATGGAATTGTCAAACATGACAAATCCAAACCACTCCTTCTCAGGGTTCATTAAAAATACTCGTAGGAATTCATCTGAAGGATGAAATTACAAATCAAGCATATGTTATCCTCCTCAAGATTGTTAAAAAATAAAGAGGTATTAACCAGTACGGTTGGGGAAATTAGGAAAAAAAAGGTAGTCCATTTTTCTAATGGTAGAGAATCTCTCTTGAACACGAAACTCTTCCACTTCATCTATGTGGTTGTTGGGTTGGTTAATATTATTGACATTTGGTTCATCATACCTTTTTCAAAGCCTTCATCTCGGTTTTAGGTCAATGCTGGAAACTCTATTCAGTGTCGTTATGGGTTCAAGATATTTCTTTTCAATTGATACATGTCACAATACTCTTAAGCCTTCATTCCATGTTTTTCTTTTCTTGATCCAATTTTGTATCATCATCATTCTGTCCCAATCATGATACCCATTTGATGTCATTGATGGGGGATATATTAAGTCCCTCCTCCGACCGGTTGCTTCTTGTCGACATCAGCACATCATCTAGGAAGTTAACTTAGAAACACCCCTTTAGTACCTTGGTTCTTGCATGCATCAATGGAAATTTTCCTTTCTCTCAGCTACAATTTTACATCATCGGCCTTCGACCAAAATATTCAATGTGGTGTTCGACATCAAATCATTTACTCACACCATACGGATTGTACTGTAGTACCTTGAGATCCATTAACATCATTGATGGTTTCTCTCGCATATATTAACAGTTTACATCATTGACCAGTAATCAAATTGTGTCTACCATGTTCAACCTCGGCTCATTGATTCACATGGATAGACTCATACATTGGTTTGTTGTGTGAACGTGATAGAAGACCCTGGATCTAGTTTCATCCATCTGGGTTGCAATTTCAGGAGTTATACAAATATCATAATGTATAATGTTTGTAGTCATACAGATAGTCATTTGGTCATGGGTCCACCATTTTCACCTGTGCACGTGTCTTTTTATCACTATACATGTTATGTTTTCTTATGTGTTGAGTATGAGTATGCCTACCTCAGTGAAGAGATGTCATGATCTAAATGTATTGTAACAAATGAAGCTCATCAGTTGTTCTTGATCCTGACTTGTCACAAGGTAAATCACTTCAGTCATCAACCATCATTTCTGACTCTGCGATTTAGGGGGCATTCAGTTATAGGAAATTTTGTCACATCCAACCATTAGGACTCCTAATGGGATCAATAAACATCTTATTCCCCATTTTCAACATCATTTCACAAAACCCTAAGTGAACCTCCTTCATTTCCTTTAATTTCTGCCTGAAACCACCTCATCTAAGCCATTTTTAGCACCAATTATCACTGGCCTTCCTCTAGACAGCTTTCACCTACATGTTGCGTCATTGTGGCTAGCGTTGATCACCTACATGTTTCTCCCCTTTGCACCTACGTTGGTTCTAGAAATTCAGGAAAAAGACAGAATTTTTGGAAGCTTCTAGAGGAAGCTTCAAGAATTTGTTACAACCATTTACCTTGGATTAAAAATTTGGATCCTATCTCATCCTTCTTTAGAGTTTCCATCCCTTATCCTTTGATCCCATTCTCCCATCAAAGGTGGATCTAAAACCTTAGATTTGTAATTGGATAATAACTCCCAACTTACCCCACTCCTCTATATATTTACCATCTTGCATGTGCAAGAGGTTAATGGTTGGCTTCTGGATTCTACCCTTATGCTGCTAAGGTGAAAGGTTAACATTTCATGCATTTAGGGTGATTGAAGGTGCATATTGTGATAAGGAAAGGACAAGTCAACAACTTAGAGGAGCTCTTCGACAATATCAACACTTATTTATGGTTGTAATCTCCTTCCATTTATATTAATGCAAAGAGTTATCTATTTTCCTATATGTGTTTGTCATTATTTCACTTATTTCAGTACCATGTTGATCTATTTAATAGATTACTTAGATGATACTGCATAGATCTCGTAGTTTCTTGGCTTGTGTTATCTAACTGTATAAGTTATAATTTTGGCAATCGGAGCTAGAATTGGAGCATTCAAGCTGAATAAGGAACGAAGTGTGCAACAGATTCTAGGAAAACTTCATTCCATCATCTATTTACTTTAAGGAAAGGATTGGGTTCCTTTTCTCTTTGTTGTTCTAGGTTGGCCATTGAACCTAGGGGAAATAATTTTTTCTGCAATCGTAAATACCACATAACAGAGAGGATGGTTAATGTCACAATGGAATAATTAACCCAATATATTAAATAACACCTAAGTACTATAGTAACAATTGAATTCGGCCTCGTACAAAGGTTATTAAATGTGGTGGTGGACAGGATGGCCAATGAAGGGGTTTCCAGCTTGCATATGTACGAGGATGTGGCATGGACAGAACTCCGAGAGGGACAAGTAAGAGACAATTGTGAGAGGTTAGAAAAAAAAGGAAAAATCCATGGCATCCATAATGGATTACAATGCAGAGGAGGGCCAAGGCTCGAGAAGAGATCCACTTTCTCACATAATTAATTAAATTCTATATTATGGAAAATAAATGAATAAAAAAACGAGGCAAGAGATGGGACATGCATAAAAATTGCATAGACAAGGTGGCAACTAAAGAATGTGAAGTTATGAACACCTATATCAAGGTTTGTCATGCGGGGTGGTTAATAAATTATCAGAAGGAGATCTAGAGGTGGGAAGGTACGATAATTGCAAAGGATACGTACTAAAGGAGGTAAATGGTGATAATGCGGCTATCATATTTGCAGAGAATGAAGAATGAATTAGAGAAATTTTGAGGTCTAAAATGGGCCTCCTAAGAAAAATGTACAACCAAAAAAAACTTTATAAGAACCAATAGGATTCAATATATGATTTCAACCATGGGGGATGATTCACCATTTTTTGGGTAAAAAAGTGAAAAGATTAAAACATAATAAAACAATAAAACTGCTCTTCCAACTTGTATTTTCAACTTATCTCCCTAAGATTTTACTCAGCTTTCGAGTGGGAGTACTCGTTGGATGTAAAATTTAATTCCATATCCAAGGATTACCCATGTTGCATACTTTTGATGGACCTTGCTACATGAAAAATGAGAAATACATGAAAAAACATGATTGAAATCATGTTTTTCATGTATTTATCATTTTTCATGAAGCAATTTCCATATAAAGTATGCAACATGGGTACTCCTTGGAAGAGACATCAAATTATGCATCCAACAAGTGTTCCCACTCGAAATTTGAATAAACCCATAGAGAGATAGTTTAAAATACAAGTTGGAAAAATAGTTTTTTCTTTTTTCCCTCTAAACTTTAATGATGTAATCTAATATTATTTTATTATTTCCTCTATTATTTTATATTTTTCTTAGGAGGCCCTTTTTAGACCTTAAAATTATCCTAATGAAAGGGAGGTATGGAGAAAACTCACACGAGAATAAAATCCTATCATCGACAGATCGAAGATCAGAACTCTAGCTCTGAAGATTGCGATGTTAAGTACCGAAAAACATGCAGGCCATGGTAGTCTAACCGTAAGGGCTTTAAATTCTTAGTTGGATGCCCTTTCTATCGATTTGTGTTTAGTAATTGAGAATTGCAAGAGAAGTAGGGAACTGACAAGAGTCAATTTCGAGTGAAAAATGCTAATTGCAGTTGTTACACCATTTTGTGGTCATCTAACCTACTATCATTAGATGGACCCAAGTACACCATGTAAGACCAATTTTACTCCAAATAAAATTGCTTTCACTATGAAAATAACTTAGTAAATCACCTTTATTAAATTTTTTATGGTCTAAACAGGAAACCCCGTAAGGAAATATTAAATAAATATACATTTGTTTGATTTTCCTCAAGAAATAATTAGTTAAACATAAATTTAATTAATATTTCTGGTTATATTTAACCCAAAAAAAGGAAATTAATTAGATAAATCATTATTTATCTTATTATTTTCTAAAAAATAATTGTTTAAATCTTATTTAAATAATATTATTTGTTAAATATGACTAATTCACCCTTAAATTATTAAATAAATCATTATTTATTTGATTATTACCCAACCATATCCTTAAAATGATAAATAAATCATTTATTTATTTATTATTTACAAATAAAGGGATTTGACTCAAGTCAAATTCCTTTTCCCTCCAACAAATATAATAAAATATTCCATAAAAGTTGGATCTAGGTTTGGTTAATAATATTTTAATTATGCACCAATCTCTAGACTAACTCAATATTTTGTTATAAATAGAAGGGTTTTCCCATTCATTTGTCACCTTTTGCTGCCTAAAGATCACTTTGGATCTCAATACTTGGTTTGGCTATTGATCCATAATCATAGCCATACTTTTCCATTTTTGCCTGGGTTTTCTACACCATCAAGAGAGAGAAGTTCTAAATCTGAGGTGTTGAGGACTCACAAGAACCCATCCCATTGAGGAGAACAGGGAACACCCTCTTGTGTTTTCCTCCCAGGTGCCATTAATAAAAATATTCATTGGATATATTCTTGTCTTGTCTATTGGATCTATGGTGTAAATCTTATTTTTCTACTATTTAATGTCTTCTAATGCATAGATCTAGATTTTTGCAGCATTTGTCTTGATCATCTAATTGCAGATCTGAAGATATTATCAGTCATTTCTATTGTTAGGGCTGTAAGTTATGCACAGCTAAAGTGGTTTTTTTCGTACACTTCGAATCAAGATTCATACTAACAACTGGCATATCCAGCTGCTTCAAACCCTAGGATTTCTCTTTAGCCCCT
This sequence comes from Pinus albicaulis, assembly GCA_034641835.2. Lineage (NCBI taxonomy): Eukaryota > Viridiplantae > Streptophyta > Pinopsida > Pinales > Pinaceae > Pinus > Pinus albicaulis. Next base: position 94,773 of record JAXQQM020075003.1, on the reverse strand, counting down.
TGTTTTGCTTATTTTTGATGTTGTTTTAACCCATAAAACCCTAAAACAATAAAAATTCTAACTTCCGCATGTTTTCGGACCCATTGCACAGGTGAACGACATCAGCCGCAGCTGAGACGACAAATTTTTCTGAAACCTGCCGCCGAAAGTGCCGGAAGTGTAGGTCACACTTTTCTGCCCAAAATGTGCGACCTGGACCTCTAGGACACACTTTACAGCCCAAAAAGTGCGACCTCTGCTGAAAACAGGCCAAAAACTGCGACCTGGACTTTCTGCAGGGATTTTTCTGAAAGTTTTATGGGTTTTGCTGAGCCTCTATTGAGGGTTGTCTGACCTCCATCTCCGCCTGTTTTGGACCTATACTTGTTCTGTTTCACTCAACTAAGTGGGAACCTACCCCCCTAGGGCTTCAATACCCTCCACTTTTTGTGGAAGAGTGTTTGTTGTTGCAGGTTGTCTGAAATTTCAGAGTCTTCAGCCATTTTTTCAGATCTAATACCTCCTCCTCGGATCCACTTCAAATCGGCTTGTTATCCATCCAAATATCCTCTTTTAGCTTTGTTTGGGTTTTCCTTTAGGAGGCACTCTGCTTCCTTCCTGGAGATAGCCTTTCGCCACCTCTTTTTACAGCAATTTTCCTTTGATTTATTTTTGTTTTCTCCACCACTTTCTAGCAAATTTTGTCTTTTAGATCTCTGTCTCTCTTGACCCAAGATCTATTAGCCTTTTTTTTAGTGTGGTTAGATTAGTTTTTTGCTCACCTATAGACTAATTGTTGAGAGACCCACCTCCTTGGGTTTAGATTATTGCACTGTTAGCTATTTATTTTCTGTTTTGCAGGCCTATCTACTGTCATTTGCAGGTTTATTTACAGCTCTACAGCACATTTTTTCTTTTCTATACAAATGTATGGGTTTAAAAATTAAAATTTACACAATAAATTGATCCTACACCTCTCTACCCTTGTTTCGACATTGTAATCAGTTGATCTTGCACCTCCCTGCCCTTGTCAGTCTCTTTTTCCTTGGTGCCGTATGTGTGTTGTCATTGCTTAACCTCCCATGGGCTTTGATTTTCCTCAGGGGGGGCAGCACCTCCTGCACTTCTTCCCCTCTTGGTAGCACGTATTCAGGGTACAACATGCCTCCTCTCTTTGCCCAACCTCCTGTATACCACACTATTACCCAACCTCTTATGTCTAGTACCCCCAATGACTAGATCCTCATGATGAAATTTGATCAACCTTCAACCATAGACATCAATCTTTAGACTCGGTCCCGTCAGTACAACAAGCCTCCTGCTACGTCTGTCCTCGAGCCACCTCCTTCAGTCTCTACAGAGCCTCTTTCGACACCTAATGGCCCCTTGAAGATCCCTCATCCCAAGGCGGAGGTTCATACCAAGATCCCTAAGGGTCCACTACATCGAAATGATGCTTCTAGCAAAGTCGCCCATTCGTATAGCATAGTCGATGATTTGGCACAATCCCCCACTGCCATTTCAACGTTGGAACTCCTCCAGTCGCACCCTTCACAAAGGAAATCTCTTCTGTCTGCCATGGGCATTGTAGACCCTTCTGATGATCGATTGATTGTCTTTGATGTTGACCAGTCAGAACATCCTCCTCTCCCTGCTTCCGTCGCTTTCCAAATCCCAGTCAAGATCCAAAACGCCAACGTTTCTTGGTGCATTATTGATGAGGGGGCATCCACCTGCGTGATGTCCGCTTTGGTTTGGGAAAAACTTGGATCTCCTGAGATGGCTCCTTCCACGATCACTCTCCGAGCGTGGGATGGCCACGCCTCCAAGCCCATTGGCTTATTCCACAATTGTCCTATCACTCTTGCGGGCAAGACGGTTTGCGTTGACGTAGAATTCATAGACGCCCCCTTGGATTACAACATTATTTTGGGTCGTAGCTACAGTTATGCGATGTCTATTGTCCCTTCCACGGTTCACCGCAAGATTTCCTTCCCCCATAACGGAAAGATAGTCACCATTGACCAGTTGACGTATTATGAGCCGAAGTCTCAGACCTCCCCTGAGTCCACTATCTCTTCGATGGCCAACAAGAAAACCATCGACCCTTTGACCAGTGTCTCACTTGGCGTCTATAAGGACTCCTCCTTGCTTGTTACATTCCCTGGTCTTCTTCCTCCCATCTCTAATCCCAGCTCATCGAATGTTTTCATGATGCAATCGTCTCAGGCCTCTCTCAAGAGGCCCGCCTCAGCTAGTCAGCAGCCCCCTCACCCTCCGTAGCCATCTCCTAGCCCTTTGATGCAGCCTCTTAGACCTTCTCCTCCTAGCCCTTCTGCTAGTACTCATGAGCCTATTTATCCTCCTGGGTCGGTTCCTCCAAGCCTTAACCATTTAGGAGCCATCCCACCTGGCCATTATCGATCCGGTCAGATACCGTTCCTAGTCCCTCCACCAGAAATCTACACGGCACCTACCTTGGCCACCCTCTCTCTTCCTAACTTAACCATTGGGATTCCGATTTGGTACCTTGATCCTCCAACCACTACCCCGCTAGGCCAACCCAAACCTTATCTTTCTTTGACCTCGGTTCAACTGGTCCCCTGACTTCTCCCGTTGTCACAGTGCCTCAACCACCTCAACAAGAACCACCTCCTGTTGCGACCACTTCGGGTAAGAAGGGAAAATCTTGAAAAAGGGCCTCAAAGGACAAAGCATCCCTGACTGACCCTGCACCTCCTCCGCCTCCAAAGCCATGTGCTTTGTGTGATGTCATCATTCATGCCACCCATACTTGTCCCGAGTTGCCCCGCATCAAGCCCATGGTTAATGTCACTTTCCCTGAGTTGATGGTCCCCGAAACCTCTACTTCTTCATCAACCGTTACCAAGAACAACAAGACTATTCACACCAAACACCCTTGTGCTTTGTGTGGTTTCCATGGCCATTACTCTCATCATTGTCCCTGCCTTATGCATTATCGTGCCTCTTTAGAGGTAGTCCAGGAGTATGAGGTTGAACAAAACCAATCTGCTTCTCCCGTACTTGCACAATATGCTGCAAGCCAGACCGAGGATTTACCCGCTCCTATTGACATTCCCCCCTGATGTCGACATGACGGAGCATGCGGCCACCATCCTCTACCTTTCATTGTCCATGAGACCTTGGGTGGAAGCTCCCATAGAATCGTCCCCTGTTGTTTTGCTTGAACCCCCTTCAGCGATCACCCTGGGCTCATCCTCAGTAGATCCATTATCTGCTTATCCTTCCGTCATCCCCCGTGACGATGCGCATGTGAACCTTCCTTTTCAAGATGATGAGTCAGGTAGCTTCGACGCGTCAGGTGGTCTCTCTTCCTACAGTCACCCCATTTTCTATTGCGATGATGACATCATGGAAACCCCATCCACCCTCGACTCCATCATTCCCGCCCATCAACGGGATAGCCTACCCCATGCCCATGATTACTTGCATAACCTTAGCTCATGCTACACCTCTAGTAGCTCCCACATTCCACCTTACCGACGACATGTGAGTAGTAGACATCTTACCCAGATAACCCCTTCTCGTGGAGTGCGTTTGATTTCTACTTTGAACTCAGGTTGCCAGCATTGTTCATCAGCCTTCCATTTATTTTCATGTGATACCCTTCATATAGATCGACCATCCACACCTTATATCGGTTTTGCTGATGGTGCAAGTCGCTACACTCGGAATTTAGCCTCGGCAGGTTGGGCCATTTTTACCCCCTTGCATGCGCTTGTTCTTTCGAATGGTGTATGCATTAGTACTGCTACCAATAATCAGGCCGAATATGATGTCGTACAAGTTTTATTAGCCGATGCCCTTTCACATCGCATCCTCCATCTTCATGTTCTTTTAGATTCCTTGCTTCTTGTCATGCAATTGTATGGTGTCTATCATGTGCATAATCCTATCCTTTTCAAAAGATATTTACGAGTGAAGCTGTTGATGCGTGAATTTGAAATCATTACTTTCAGTCATGTACCTAGAGCACAAAATCACTATGTAAATATCATTGCAAACCATATTTTGGATTTGCATTTAACACACACATTTAACACAAGACAATAACATAAAAATATCAAAATGATGCATATCCATAGTATGTGTCGTACAAAATGTTTTAGAGTTCATTAACTCTGATGCATATGACATGCCCATAGCATGTCACCAAAAACTCAAAAATGGGGGCACCACATGCCCCTACACACTAATCACTATCTGGAGGATCCCGAGCCAATGGCTCTGCCCCCGCAGCTCGTAGATCATGAACACTCTGTCCAGCCATCGCTATGCATCGCATGACCCCTCGCCATTCCGAGGGTAAACCAATACATGGCTCTATGTACTGGTCATATAAGTCTTGTCATCCACGCTCCAAAACAATGGTCAAAAGCCTCTCACATCTATGACGAATGTCCTCCAGAAGGGCTGCTACATCCTCATTTTGCTGCGCCCTTGGTCCACTAGATCTTGTCGCCCCTGATACTGCAAGATGCCCCATGTACCCGGCCGATTTTACCGGTGCTGTATCTGCATACCAAAAGTAAAAGAATCAGTACTACATACAATATTCTAAAAAATTTACATGCACGTAAAAGATCAGCAATGTGGCACTTACCATCCAGTCCCCATATAAGACCAGGTGGAAGTAGTAGATCCGGGTCCCCACAATAACTCATCCCACTATAGGGATAGTTGTCTATATACAGCGGCATCTGATCCCAATGAACAAATAAATCAGGACGAAACACTCGTGAAATTGCTCCACCTCCTCCTCTGCACAGTAGTCGCTCCCACCAGCGCATCCTATTTTCTCTCAGGCCCCCATTTAGGAGCTGTATGTGAGGTCGAAGTGTCGGGATCTTCTCAAAGAAGAAAGAGCACAAAACTGTGCCATATGCATAGTCATGGTTCACTTGCAACTTACATAGCGAAAAATATCGTTTCAACGATGATAGCATCACATGGGCCCACCCATAGTAGGTCCCACTCAAAACACTCTCCACTAACATCATCTGTCCCCCCGTAATGTGATGGATTGTTTGGTTGCCCAAGATCCACAACACCGCTGCGGCCACAACACGGGTCTCTAACCTCTCCAAATCCCTGATGGGTATCCGAGTCCCCTTGACTTGGAGATTTGGATGACAATGGCGCTCTACAAACTCTATGATATTCCACCCACGCGGTAATACTGGCTGAGTATTCCCTACCATCCCAAGTGGTGGGAGACCAGTCAGGAAATATATATCCTGGACCATCAACTCGATCCAGTGCCCCTGCACTATAAAGACCTCATGGTCCGGGTCCCAGTAGGTGACAATTCGGGCCAATAAGGGCTCCCTAGCTCTCATCAAAGGGTTCTCCACAAACTTCAGAACCCCAAACTTGACCAAAGCACCGAGGACACCCTGATCCTCCTGGATCTCCAAATGCAATGCGCCCAGGTCTCTCTCTCTCTCCAGTTGATCTGTAATTCTTTCATACCTGCACAAAACCATCATATCAATAAGTATACAGATAGGAAATATTGTTTCTCATCAAAAAAACCTAGTGCTCAGCCAAAAAACAACACCGAAACATCCCTCCTGGACAAGTCGCAGTTTTCAGGCCTAAAACCTGGGACATGTCACACTTGTTTGGCCAAAACCTACTACCCAGGTCGCAGTTTTTGCCCCAAAAATTGCGACCCAGCATGAGGAGGAGTAGAGGGCTTTTCCTGAGCATTAGGGACCTAATCTAAACTTTTAATCCATTGAAAAGAAAGAGTAGGGTTAGGCCTCTTACTTGCAACTAACAGCTCCCGATTCCAATAGTCGGTTTGTCCGCTACGATCGCCACAAGATTTAGGGCCTTCTCTCCTCTCCACATTCACCACAGCTCCACATGCAAATGAATGAATTTGGAGGGAAAATGCCTTATTAAAAGAGAAACCCTTGTTTCTTCTTTCGCTCGCCGTGATCCAACCGTAGCTCTGTTTACCAAACCATCTGCACCATTGGAAAGCTCTCACTGAGCCCTCCAATGGGTATTTTTTAGTTTTTAGTGATTTTATACTTCACTGGGACACATTTTCCCAAGAAGCGTCACTTCAACCTTCCACAAAAATTGAATTTCTTCACTTGTAACACTTGTACAGGGGGCACCATGTTGCCTCCATACTTGTCCATGCTCATGTCGACTTTTGTCATTAGTCACCATCTGGTAATCATGATTTTATGGTCCTCATCGACCCCATTTCATATGTGGCTGCACCATTGAGTCACCGTTGTTTAGAGCATCCAAGTTGAGTCATCATTGCTTTCATGGAGTTTATTCCGAGTCCCTTTACATCTCGCCACAGTCCCCCATCATTCATTGCTTGTTCCCTCTCTTGTGTCGCACATTATGGCCTTCAGTCCGGCTGTCCCCTATCCCTCATGATGTTGTGTCAGTTGCTGCCAGGTCATCCGTGCCCTTTATGCTCTAACAAGGGAAGTCGTTCGTTTGCTACTTTTTCCCCTCCATTTCATCATCATCATTGGTGTCAGTCTGTCAGTCACTCTACTATTTTCTCTCATGCCCTAGTTGAGGATCCCTTATTGCCTCACCTATGGCGGACCTCCTTCTGTCGACATCAGCTCATTCATTCCAGAAGACAAGTCTAGAGGGCGGTGTACCTTGGTTCCAGCTTCCACTCTAGTTTGGTGCCTCGGATTAGGTAAAGGGACTCATTATTGCCCTTTGACTTGATTGTTTCTCAGTTGTAGCTCTTTTCAGCATGATCGAGATCCGTATACTCAATGGTTCAGTGATGCAGCAGCTAACATCGATGATTCCCAAGTGTGTGTGAGATGTCCCAACCCTCATGAGGGGGTGGACCTATAGGTAGCCCCCCACACACTCGGATGACCTTTTCATCACAGCCTTCGATGCAGCTCCATACATTTGATGATGTCGGCCTCAGCCACTTGCAGCGCCGTTTTGTTTGCATGTATCACTCAGATTTTCAGAGCCCTTTCCTATTTTCAGGGGCATCTGGGTTGCATTTATATCTCATGTACTTAGATATTATTGTACAAAGTCCTGGCTGTTATCCCAAGCACAATATGTATGTGGGATTCATTATCATGTTATTTATCTGGCTCATGTTCAGGCCAGCATATTCTTTATCATTGCGTTCTGTGGTTTTCCGAGTGCCTTATTGTTTGTACTATTGCCTCGACGGGCATAGGTATGCCTCCCCCACTGCCTATAGCAGGTATTCACTCAAAAAGACTTGTTGCACCTGCAAGTCACCTCCTCAGGGTCTAGTTCTTTCAGAACTTTGGTTTACCTTATACTTCTCTCTCTTTGACTTCCCCTTCGATGTCTAGTGATTGAGTTCTTACAACGTACTTCGGTCATACGATTAGCTCCTAACACTCGCATGCTTGGGGGCAATCTGTTACACCATTTTTTGGTCATCTAACCTACTATCATTAGATGGACCCAAGTACACCATGTAAGATCAATTTTACTCCAAGTAAAATTGCTTTCACTATGAAAATAACTTAGTAAATCACCTTTATTAAGTTGTTTATGGTCTAAACAGGAAACCCCATAAGGAAATATTAAATCAATATACATTTGTTTGCTTTTCCTCAAGAAATAATTAGTTAAACAGAAGTTTAATTAATATTTATGGTTATATTTAACCCAAAACAAGGAAATTAATTAGATAAATCATTATTTATCTTATTATTTTCTAAAGAATAATTTTTTAAATCTTATTTAAATAATATTCTTTGTTAAATATGACTAATTCACCCTTAAATAATTAAATAAATCATTATTTATTTGATTATTACCCAACCATATCCTTAAAATGATAAATAAATCATTTATTTATTTATTATTTACAAATAAAGGGATTTGACTCAAGTCAAATTCCTTTTCCCTCCAACAAATATAATAAAATATTCCATAAAAGTTGGATCTTGGTTTGGTTAATAATATTTTAATTATGCACCAAACTCTAGACTAACTCAATATTTTGTTATAAATAGAAGGGTTTTCCCATTCATTTGTCACCTTTTGTTGCCTAAAGATCACTCTGGATCTCGACACTTGGTCTGGCTATTGATCCATAATCATATCCATACTTTTCCATTTTTGTCTGGGTTTACTACACCATCAAGAGAGAGAAGTTATAAATCTGAAGTTTTTAGGACTCACAAGAACCCATCCCATTGAGGAGAATAGGGAACACCCTCTTGTGTTTTCCTCCCAGGTGCCATTAATAAAAATATTCATTGGATATATTTTTGTCTTGTCTATTGGATCTATGGAGTAAATCTTATTTTTCTACTTTTTTATGTCTTCTAATGCATAGATCTATATTTTTGCAGCATTTTTCTTGATCATCTAATTGCAGATCTGAAGATATTAGTAGACATTTATGCTGTTAGGGTTGTAAGTTATGCGCAGCTAAAGTGGTCTTTTTTCGTACGCTTCGAAGCAAGATTCATACTAACAGCAGTAGTTGATTTGAGGATGGTTAGAGTAAGATATTTGATGGGAAGGCCAAGGGGGAGAACCAAGGAAGAGGCACAAGAGGAGGATAGAAGCAAACACACATGCATGGAACAAACTATGAGAGAAGAAGAAAATGATGTTCACTCCACTGTCCTGACAAAAGGAAAATAAGTGGTGGACATTTGGGAGAATGAGGTCCACCAGCAAAGGTGATCCATCCCTGAAAGTCAAGTTGAGGAGGAGTTTGATTGGATCATTGGCACTGGTGAAATGAGGACCCAAGCGACCCTCTACAACAGAACCCTAGAAACAAGTTGCCATGTTAATACCTTGATGGGAAAGCTTCAAGTAGAGGGCTTTGGGAGATGGGTGAAAGACCAGGATGATACCTTAAGTCAACTGAGGGCCATTAGTCATCAGCTTGGAGGGATTGAATCTGCTCTGAGGATGTTGGTAAATATTGAGAAGTTGTAGGATAGCCATATAAGTGACCTGCATGACATGTTTGACATTTGCCTAAAGTATATACATAACATTGACATTACTCCGGGGGAAGCAAAAGGGAACTGATGCACCTCAAGAAGTTTAAGATAAGAGAGGTAGGATGCTTTGATTTCTCCACAACGGTGACTCATATGGTGGCTCTTGCAAAATTTTCGACCTGAAAGGATCCTATAAAATGAGGTTCAATAAAGCAACAACTCTGTTCATTCGATTTACTATGATAAAAAAATATTTAGTTGTAATTCTTATTATGCAGTCTAATAGTGTTCGAGAGGCGTCCCCCGAGGTCAATTTTAGTAAATTTTTGTATACGTTTTGTTGTGTGTGTTGTGTGGAAGAGTCAAAGGGGCTTTGGGGAAGTTCAAACTCCCTATTCAATGTAAATGTGTTTTAAGGGAAAACCATGGTCTTTTCGTGCTAAGATTAGTATAAATATAGATAGATCGAGTCAAGTGAAGATAAGATTATGTCTGATGATGAATTTTTTGTATGATTTTGATCTAAGTCTGGGTTTTTGGGTAGAAAGGCTCCTACTGGGTGTGTGCGGACTCCACTGGTTGTATGTGCATAAGGGTAATTGGTATTGACGGAATGAATGCATTAGAACTATTATATCTCTTAATAAAGAAGAATGTTTTGGCGAACTAGAAACTGTTATGCGATTGTTGTTATTTATCTGTTTTTTTCTTTGATATCAGAATCTGTGAGTGATTGCATCTTTACTTCTATTATGATTAAATCCATATGCGCGAATGAATGAAGTATACTATGCGTAAAGTACATTGTTGATGAATAGATCTTCTTAAATTGTATCTGTATACTGTGCGCGAACATATATACTAAAGTATTCTGAGATAATCTGCACCAAGTTGATCTATTGTTTTGTTGTTCTTTTGTTGGTCACATCTGTATATGATTTGTTCTAGCTCTATTATAGTCTTTTGAGGGCCATCACATTAAATTCTTCCTCAAGGTGCGGAAACCTGGTTCTAGCACCCCCCCATACTGCTTCGGGTGAGACTTTGATCTGCGAAAGCTGGTCATTTTCGAAAGGGCTAGTAGTTGAAGGGTTTGTTGGTTGTGCAATATATCTGAACTTGGGTCAAGACCCCTCAAGCCAACAAGTAATTTTTTTTTAAACACATAATTACCGATCAAATGAGAAATATTACCTCAAAACGAGAACTATAGCAAAAAAAAAACCCAATAAAAGCATGAAAAAACATTTCAAAAATGAAAAATGTTGTTGTTGCATTAACATTTTTTTTTGGTGCATTTTTTAAAAATGGCACTAAAAGCCAATAAAAGGCATTTTTTGTGTGCAAAAAACACACTGAAAATGAAAAGTGTTGATAATGGATTAACTTTTTTTTTCTTCCATGGTAAATTTTCCACATTTTTTAGCAATAACGTTAAAGATAAAATATCATGACTTCGAAAAACTTTAAAATTCCAACAATTTCCAGGGATGGTATTAAAGATAAAATATCATATCTTTAAAAAACATTAAAATTCCAACAATTCCCAACCATTATTTTAAAGATACAATACTTATAATTGTTTTCAACCATAACATTAAAGATAAAATATCGTGACTCATAAAAAAAAAAAAAAAACTTAAAAGTTTGACAATTTTTCAACCATGGAATTAAAACCAAATATCACAATTACAAAAAACCTCAAGTTTTCAATATATTTCAACCATGGCATTATGGAAAAATCATATGACTAAAAAAAAACTTTAAAAATGAACACTTGAATGAGAGTCATTATACCAAAAGTAATGTTTTTTTTTAAATGTTAAAAGTATAACTATTTTAAAATACTAGTTAAAGACAACTTGAAATGTTGCAACGAAAAAATAAAAATCAACCATCAAATTGACATATAATGGGTCAGATTGCTAGGCAAGGATAGACGTGGACCCTGCAAAATAATAATAATAATAATACTAAATAGCTAAATAAATAAAAAATGGAAAATACAAAGCAAAACAAAAATCAAAAGATTGAAAAAATTAAAGTAAAACAAAAACAAAAAGTGTAAAAAAATAGTAAATAATAATAATAATATATATATATATATATATATCAAACATAAAAAATATCTTCCGGAAAAATCACAAAGTAGTTTGGGTTCACGTGTTTCGAACCACTTACTATACTACATCATCATGGCGAAAATAAAAAAAACACAAAAAAAAATATAAAATCATGAAAAAAAAATAATTAAATAATTAAATAAATCAAACATAATATTTTTATAAAAAAACAAAGTTAACTTATAAAAAATTAAAAATTAAACATATTTTTTAACAATTAAAAAAATAAAAAAAATAAATGAAAAACAAAAAAACACAATTTAAGGAAAAAATATTGAAAATTTAACACAAACCAAAAAAAATTAAGAAACAAATAAATAACAATAAAAACAATTTAGATAATTAAAAAATAAACAAATAAAAACACAAACAAATTAAATACAAATTAAAAGTAATTTTAAATATTTTAAATTAAAAATTTATTCAAATTTTAAAGTTAAAAATAAATTTAAAATTTAAAAACATATATAAAAAAAGAGTAAAAAAAATTAAAATTAAAAAACAACACACTTAAAATAAAATAAAATAAAATAAAATAAATCGTTAAAAAATAAAATAAAATAAAACATTATAATAAATCAAATTTAAAAATTAAGCAATAAAGTATTTTAAAAAAAAAATTAAAAAAAATGAGAATTAAACCCAAAAAAAAATTAATTAAAAAAAAAAAATTGGCGCCTTTGTTTCTTGGCTGGCGAAGGCCGATTCTGGGAATCAACCCTCAACCAACCCTTTGGGAATCAACTCTTCGTCAACCAGGGGAGGGAGCTCATCAAGCATTGTTAGAGCGGGCCTCGAGGCCCCTCTGTTGGCCCTGCGGCTGCCCTCCAACCCCTAGCTGACAAAGGGCCAATTTCCAGAATCGGCTTACGCCAATTATGGGCTGAGGGGCCATTTTTTTTAAATTAATTTTCTTTTTTTAATTTAATTTGATTTTTTATATTTTAATTTTATTTAATTTTATTTTTTAATGTTTTTATTTCAATTTTTTTTTTTTAATGTTTTAAAAATATTATTGCTCTTTTATTTTTTTTATTTTTAATGTTTTTTAACTTACAATTTTATGTGAATCATTTTTTTTGGAAAAAAAAAACACTTTAAATATTATTATCTTTGCATATAAATTTGATAAAATTTGTTATATTTTCAAATTTTTTTATTCAATTTTTTCATAAAAAAAATGTTTATTTAACATGTCATTTTTAGGGAAAATGTCCCGAATTGTATATTTTTTAAATTATATCTAATTGTAAAATGTGTATTTTTTGTTTTATGTTTAGAATTATTTCTTTTAGCGGCAATTATTTTATGTGTATTGAAGTATTAATTAACATTATATAAAAAAATAAAAAATAAAAATAAAACTTAACTTCAAAATATTAATTTTATTTTATTTTTAAACTTCGCAAAAAAAAAAAAAAACATTTAAAATACATTGCAAAGAAAAATAAAAAATACATGTTTGAATCACTTTTGAAAAACAAATATCTTAGAACCAAAAATAAGAAGAGGAATAAGACAACTTGAAAAATGGTTAAATAATCAACATTTAAAAAAAAATGTGCATATTTAGGACATATGAAAAATATAGTGTTAAAAATGTGCAAAAAAAATTAATGCTACTTTCAAAATCCGCATGAAAATCATCAACATTTAAAAAAAAAATCCATACTTAATATATCAAAAAAATTAAAGTGTCTAAAATAAGGGAAAAAAATGGTTGATGTTGCATCAACACTTTTCAAAATTGGTATGAAAATCACTAACATTTAAAAAAAAATATGCATACTTAATACATAAGAAAATTTTAAGTATAAAAAATATACCAAAGAAAAAGGTGTATGTGTATTTTTAATCAACACTTTTCAAAATCGAATGATTTTTTGCAACTTTAAAAAAGTGAAAAATTTGTACAGTACACATTTAATAGGTAACTATGTTAAATCTCGAGTTTGGAAAAAAGGAATAGTATCTAGACAAACCTAATAGGAATGTTAGCAGTAATAGTAAGTTTTTTAATTGGAACAAGAGACAAAAGAACCTTATATTTTTATTGACTAGTAGTATTAAAACAATCTATTTCTGCAACTAGCCTAATTTCCAATCTCACAGCCCAACAACCATTTTATATTATAATTTTTTCAAAATAATATAAATATTTTTTACTCACTTAAAAAAAAAAAAAAAGTAAAATTAAACCAAAAAAAATTAAACTAAAGCTGCACTAACAACTAAAAACTAAAGTAATTTTAGATAAAACTAAAAGATAACTAAAATATGAAATAATTACAATTTAAAATAACTAAAAACTATAATAATTTTAAAATCAAACTAAACTAAATAATTACAATTAAAATAAAATAAAATAAATTGTTTAACCCTAAAAACTAAAAAATTAAAATTAAAATAAAAAAAGTTTACCACTATTTACTAAAAACTAAAATAAAGCAAATGTACTTGAAACATAAACTAGAATTAAGTCTCGAGGGTAAGTTTAATTGGTCAAGTCCTTCTCATTAAAAAAACCTGTGATGTTGGAATATTATGGGATCAATTCTCTCAATACTCTCAGGGTCTGACTTTATGGTTGAGTCAGCGGGAAGTGATCCATTTTGGTGGATCTGTCTGGTACAAATATTCCATGAACATAGCATTCACTGCAGGAAGTGATCCCTTTGGGTGGATCTGCTTGGTACACATATTTTTTCGACATAGCGACCACCGATCTCCCGCAAGAAGTGATTCATATGGGGGATCTTCCTAGTACAAATATGCTATGGACATAGCAGTCATTGGTGAGCCCTTGTATTGCACCAAGAGTGTTGCAACTCCCAGAGGCTTCCCTACTTTACTTTATCAACCTGAGGTTCATACAAACTTGGAGGTGACAATGTTATATACACAACAGATGCAATTTGTTCATGTCATCCTCCTCTACTTTACGAAAGGGTGCTAGTTTTTTAAACTATGATAAGAATTGGAAAGTAAATTGCTGGAAGGAAACTAAACTAAATTGCTAAAAAGAAATGACAAGAATGAAACTAATTTAAATTGTAGAAAAGGAAATGACTAAAAAGAAACTAAATTATATTGTTGAAAAGAAGTGGCAGAAAAGAAACTAATTCTAAGCCACACTTAACTTGGCCAAATGGCTAAATGCACTCTATTTATCCTATAGTCTATCTACCATGCTTCTACCCATGCAACTAAGCTATCCATGACTTAATCCTAATTGAAAAAGTGTTGATTTGCAGCTTGGAGGAAAGAAAAGGGCTAAAGTAGGTAATGGAGGGCTTAACGCATGAGACACAACTTAGAAGTGGAAAGAGCGGGGTTAAACCTTGTAAAACCTTATTATAGTGCATGAATGGCTTTGGAGCAGAATGAATTGAAACATGCGATGGCAGAGATGTGATGGAGGCAAAAGCTGCGATAACAATATCGCAATCGGTAGGAAAAGAGCGGTAAGTATTAACGAAAAGGGAAAGAATTGCAGTTTTTTATTGCGATGCGTGACGTGGCGAGAGGACCGGCGGCAGAGTGCGATAACAATATCGCAATCGGTAGGGAAAAGAGTCGTAAGTATTAACGAAAAGGGAAAGAATTGTAGTTTTCGATTACGATGCGTGACGTGGTGGGAGGACCAATGGCGGAGTGCGATAACAATATTGCAATCGATAGGAAAAGAGTTGTAAGTATTAACGAAACAAGGAAAAGGTACGAAGTGCAGTTGCGATGGGTGACATGGCAGTGGGACCGGCGGTGGAATGCAATCACAATATCGCAATCGACGATTGGAACGGTAAGTCTTAAAGGAAACGGGAAAACGATGCGACTTGCGATGAGGAGTGATAGTAAGTCCAAAGAAGAAAATGCGGTTTCTAATGTTTTTGATTGTTTTTAATAAAAGCGCGGCTAAGGGAAGTGGAAAGGGATATCCCAATCGACGAAAGAGCGGTAAGTCTTAAAATAACCGAATGAAAACTGTGATCAGAGATGAGTGAAGTACAGTAGCGAGGATTTCAAGGAGGAAAGGCGAAGGGCAAATTCAATGGTTTTTCCAATGTTTTTGCGTTAAACCGATTAAGGCAACCGTAGCCAATAGAAACGAAGGAATAATGCGGCTTAAGATTTTAAGTGCTTTTATGGGAAAAAGGTGGGTATAGCAGTGAAAATAAGCAGAAAACAGGAGGGAATGGAGGCGTAAAAGCAAGGTCTAGAGGCGTGACACGGAGATGGAAATAGTGAACATAAATCAATGTTTTTGGTCTGTGGGAAGGCTTACCCTCCTCAAGCTTTATCGACAGAGATGAAAAGGGAAGTCTAGAACCACAGCTTTTAGAGTTTTATCCTCTATTCTGCTACTCACAAGAAAATGAAAAACTACAACAACAAATTGAAAGCAAAGACTAAGCAGCAATGAAACTATCAGAAGCAGATCTAACTAAATGGAAGAAGAAAAATTAGCTAAATGACATAAAATAAAAGATAGTAATATCAGAGAAGCTGAGGCACATGGATTAGGCCCTAACCCACGACCCTAGCTCTTTGAAACTTAAATCAGTCGAATGAAATCAGTCTGCTCATTTCATAAAAGAATAACCTCATACATCCATGAAATTTTGATTACTGATTAAAATAATAAAAATCTCAATGGCTTGAAACAAAGTTTCAACTAGAATCGACTCACTGACTATCTAACTCTTCCTAACTCTAGCTTGGCTCTATTTATTCTATAGGGAAGATACCAACAACTCCCTAGAAAATAGTGAATAAGTCCACTTGGCTCCAAGTAAACAAAGTTTGAGTGTTTGGCTTCCTCTGGAACTCGAATTGCTGGAGAAATCCATGGGGATAATTGGGCTGCCTTTGGAATTCGAATTGTTGGAGGGAATATTTGGGATCCTTTCACTGCCTTTGAGAGTTAAGGAAGGTGGAAAATCCTCCAATAATTTCTCTTTGCTGTCTCCTCCAAGTATTTATGATAAAATCCTTATAAAAATTCTTAATAAATCATGATTTTCTGCACTCAACCTCATATTAGGCACTCAGAGTATGTTAGCCTTAATCACCGCCTATACTAGCATCATAAAATAAAATCATAATGAAAATGCAAGAAAAAGAGATCTAAGAAGTCAAAAAGGTGACCATTAACCCCTCCAAATATGTCTAATGATGGTGCTCATCATCACCTCCCTATTGAATGGTTGCTTATCCTCTGAGCAACTAATCCTCCTCTTGTATTTCCTTCAAGGCTTTGATAGACCCCCTGATTTCCTGAGGAAGAAGTATGGGAGTTTCCCCAAGGGGGTAAAAACCAATATTCTTTTCTGCATTCTCCCATTCTCTATCTTGTGCATCTATGTCCTTTTCATCATTCATCCCCAGGAGCAAAGGTGGGTTGAGCTTTAGTCCCAACGATTGGATATTTTTGGCCTACATGACCCTCTTGTATAATGGTGTCCTTTCCAATGCACCCCTCAGTCTTTCTAGAGTATGGTATTCCCTATTCTTGAGGTTGTGAGGGAGGTTTTTCCATCTCCTCTTGCTGGCCATAATGCACTCATCTTCTATCTTCCTAGAAACATCATCAAAATGGCCTATCACCTAAGTTTGAGTCTCAAGGTAGCTTTCAACCAGTGCAGGGTCCCTTTCAATCTCTCGATGGTTAAGGATGACTCCTCTTGGGTTGAACAATTCTGGTCTGATATATAAGGGTTCTCTATTTCTTCTTCCCATGACCCTCCATATCTATTTTTCTCTAGTGTCATCATTCACCATCCAAGATACTTCCATATCCCCCATTGTATGATTGGGGTCCCAAATATCCAGATTTTTTAGCACAAGGTTATGCACATAAAAATCTGCCATCTTTGCTTAATCAGCCATGTTAGCTTCCTTGTAGAAATTCATGAATTGCCTACAATCTTGGAAAGGTAGTGATCCATGGGAGGCTAGAGTTTTGATTTGAAATAGAAACCATTGCTCCTTGAGGTACACAACATATGAGTCAGAAGGGAATCTGTGTTGAAGGGCTTCTACGCATAAGTATGCCATGGTGGCTACTTGCTCCCCTTTTTGTTGCAATTTTTCCTTCAGTGCTACATTCTCTACCTGTGCCTTCTGCAACTGCTCTTTCAGAACTATTTCTTCGATTCTTTCCTCCACCCTTTGTGATTCTTCAATGATAATTGGGCTCGTGGGAGAAGTTTCTGGCTCTCTTTGACTCTTGTCAGCTCTAAAATACATAGAGGTCTGCCTTTTTCACTTTGTGCTCAGAGAAGCTAAGGTGGAAACTACCTCTTTGTCTTTAGGGGGTCTGGTGTTGTGTTGTGAGTCTGTTTCTTGCTCACTTTCTGCTACCTCGATGACTCCTATTGCCATCTCTTCTGTTTTTCCTTGGCCCTTTGTCTCTTCCTCATTTTCTTCTAGTTCTTCTTCTAGTGTTTCCTCTTCTTCTGGTTCTTCTTCCTCTGTTGGTTCTTCTTCTTATTCTAGTTCTTCTTTTGGTTTTTCCTCTTCTTCTGGTTCTTCTTCCTCTTTTGGTTCTTCTTCTTCTTCTGGTTCTTCATCCAGTTCTCCTTTTGGTTCCTCTTCTTCTTCTTCTGACTCTTCTTCTCTTTCTTCTCTAAGCACTGCAGGCTTCTATCAGGCTCTATCGCTTTAAAAATTTTCAATTTACTGGTTTGGATGAGATGGGCCCTCCCTCTTTATTATTAGACTACACAAATCATTCTGGAGTGCTTATGTAACTCGGGTTCATCTCTAGTTTTCGTTAGAGACCGTTGTTTCCTTCTCCATGTTAATTCATGATGGACTGTGTGTTTCCTCCCCTCATTCTCCTATACTCCACTTGATTTAAATTCCTTTCTTTTGCATGCCGAGGTGGCATGACTTTGTAGTACTCCCTAGTCATACTTCAAGATGGTGGCCAAGCTAACTGGCCACCTTTCTGCCCCTGAAACTCTAAGTCTGCAAATTTAATTATTTTTGGCTATTATGGATGCATAACGAGGGGTGAGAAGATATACCTGAGTTTACCTGTCGTTTCCAAGGCATTTTCAAGAGCTGAATTGAGGAGACAAGCCTTTTAGATTCTGCATTCTTCACTATTTTCTGTTCTCTGAGTGAGAAGCTCGCTAAATGAGCATCTCTCTGAGTGAGCTGTTAATTTTTCCTTGTTGTTTCTTCCTACTGGAGATGCTACGTGGGAGGTGCTCCGGATTCCATGGGTGGCACTCTTGTCTTCCCCGGGGTCTAGTTCATGAGCTCCTCCATTGTTTTTCTTACTATTCAAGAACATATATCTGCGTTGTAGGAATTCCTTGATGTCTGTAGAAGTCTGTGTTTTTCTTTCCTCACTACATTGTGCTCAGGAATGGAGGAATGTGGTGCATGGAGGTGGTGGAAGAAGTTATGAAAATTACTGGAGTGAATGATAGTATGGATGGTAAAATAGAAGAAGAGAAAAGAAGATGAATGCTTCCCTATGTTTCCAGAAACCATTAATAACCTGTAAAACAGAAAACAAAGAAAACACATAAATGCAGATTTATTATTATTATTATTATTATTTTCCTCTTCTTTTTTTTTTGAAAGTAAGTGGGCTAACTCCATGGAGGTTTTCAACCCACAAACTTTACTTGGGCACCTCAGAAAGGTTTTCATCCATGTATCTTTATTCTCTTTTCTTTTTTCTTTTCCCTCTCTCTTTTTTTTTTTTTTTGAGCAAGTGAGCTGCCTCTATCGAGGTTTTCAATCCACAAGCTTGCCTTGGGTGCCTCGGAGAGGTTTTCACCAATGGATCTTTATTATTTTTCTTTTTTAGGAGGTCTGGGAAACTATGGAGTTTCCCATCACATACACATCTCTGCTTATTGAATTTATGAACTCTCCCTTTGACAAAGGCTTCTTGTAAATTTCAAGTCTGTGATCATTGACAAGCAAGGGGATTCCTTCCTCATATATAGTTCTGATTTTAACTGCACCATTATCAAAACATTTTTCCACTGTGTAAGGTCCCAACCATCTTGTCATTAGCTTGCCTTTGAAATATTTAAACCTTGAAACATACAAAATTGCCCAATCTCCTTCTTGGAAGGTCTTTTCTTTGATGTTCTTTTCATGCCAGACCTTCCTTTGCAGCTGAACTACCCCCGTGTGAATAAGTGCTTGCATTCTAAACTCATCCAATCCATTTAGTTGTAGCAATGTCTCTTTTTGGGCATTTGATAGATCTAGATTTAATTGAGCTGGCATTCTTAAAGTATTGAACTCAAACTCAACTGAAAATAGAGCCTTCTTACCATAGACTAGTTCATAAGGAGTGAATCATGTTGTTGTCTTCCAATTAGTGTTGTAGGCCCAAGTAGCTTCTACTAATCTGTCTGCCCAATATTTTCTGTTGTTGCTCACAACCTTGGTGAGGATGCTCTCCAAAGGCCTCGTTAGTTACTCGCTTGACCACTCGCCCGAGGGTGATGAAGTGAGAAGTTCTATGTTGAATCTTGGAAGCTTCCTCAAAAGATTTTCAATGAGGTGAGAGGTGAATTGTGCTCCTTAATTAGTGATTATTTACAGGGTATCCAAACTTGTAAAACACATTCTCCCCGTTAGCATTTTGTAATTTTCCCTAGAGATTGAGAACTAATCACATAGGTCACATCAAACCAACTTTGGAACCGGATCTAGCTGGCGCGCTTTAGAGAGGGCTATCTCTATAAAATTTAACTTTTGGAATAAGTTTTAGGTTAGTTATGATAGCATTTCCCCGGGTTTTGAGTTTTGTTTGGGGTTTTGGAAAATTGGATTGTATTCAATTGATTAATGCCTATTGAAAAATGAAGTCAAAATAAATCCTGATGGTTGCATCAAATTCTCACAGAAAATGTGGCACGCTAGAGTATTTAGTGGATCTTTTTGAATTTATAAATGGATAATGACAAAAAATATTAATAAATTCAGTAGAATTTAAATATAAAAATTAAGAATTCTCTTGGGGCTTGATTTTACTTAAAACACATGATTGTAAATGCACGCGAATAAAAATTTTAAGCAAATCCTATTCATCACGCTTCTCGGATTTACAACAAATTAGAATTCATATGATTACAATGAAAGATGACCTTGAAACATAAGAATGGTAGAAACACATCACCAAGATTTAAGCCACAAGAATTCAGAATGGTCTAATTATTATCGATACCCCGTGCTTTGGAAAAGCTTACGTACTCCAAAAGATAATGTAATGATTCTCGATTCAATCAATTGACCTTTGATACTTCCAAACCGAAGTATTTATACAAAAAATTATAATAATATAAAGGTCTAAAAGACTTGAAACTTAAAACCTAACTATTACAAAATTATAGCTTCTGAATGCGTTGTGCAAAGTGCCGATGGTGGAATGCTTAAGACGTGGATCGTACTTATTGTTGTGGCCGGTAGACCAAATGTTGTGCCGCGTATGAATTTTTGTATGAACGGAGTGCTGAACGCCCTTTGCTGCCCGACTTGACCTTTCTATCTTTTTGTCACCTGTAAATCCTTTTTTTCCGTGATTAACCTTTTTTTCAAACAAAATAGTGTAACAAATCATTTACCTAGACTTGAAATCTTATGTACTTCATTCGGGAACCACATCGAATCCGCGCATTTCGCAAAATTTAAATTTTAAGTTATGAAGAATGTTATGTGAGATGCGATGCGAAGTGGGAGGTGACGGGAGGGAAGGTGGACCCATCACATCACAAATCGCAAAAATTTAAGTTTTAGTTATAAGTAAAGAGGTAAATTTGAAAAATGAAGTGCGATGCGCAGGGGAGGAGATGGAAAGGATGTGGTAGGCAAGGTGGACGAGATCAGCGCCGTATCACAAATTTTAGTTAGTTATAAGTAGCGGGGTTAAAATCTAAAAACTTCATGTGCGGAGAGGGACCCACTACATCGCGTATCTATAAAGTGGTGAATGTTTTATGGAAAGGAAAAGTTAATAAAGTTTATATGATATGATATGTATTGAAAATGGCGGTGAAGTGAAGTAGCCGTGGTGGGGCCAAATCGCATCGCAAGTCAAACCAAAATATATTGTGGGCATCAAAGGTTAAACACCGCGATGCGATATATCGCAACCGAACGATTGCACATGCTGTTCTTGTTGTGAGGCAAAACATGTATAATATGCGAAATGCGACGAGGGCCCCACTTTAATCAAAATCGTGAACTAGCTTGTGATTAATCAATGATATAACAGTTGAAATTAAAGTCGCAATATAAAAGAAAAGGAAAAGGGTAAGTTTTTAAACAAAACAAAGTAAAATGAAATAAAAGTAGGGAGTGTAGCGGTTGACCGGTCGCACTTTATAGAATATAGCCTTTAAAGGCTCACAGGGAGATGAAAATCAAATTTTTTTTGGGTTTCGCCTCATTGGAAAAAGTGATTTTGAATGTGCGGGATTATAATGAAAAGTATGTAGAAATATATGAATGGGGAAGAAAAATGTAATTAAAGGGAAATGAATGAAAAGAAAGTATGGGGGTATATGCTATGGTTTAAACTTTAGGATACCTCTAACAATCATAATTTAAACCATACAAATAACTTTTTCCGTAGGCGCATTTATACTAGCAAACTAATCAAAACCTTATAATAAAATGAAGCTTTAGGTTTTTTATTTCTCGCTTCCTAACATTTTATTCTTCCTCCTTTATTTAGAGCATCTAACACCTAACATTTTATTTGCCTTCTTTATTTAGAGCATATAACATTTAACATTTTATTGACATGGGGATGTGCCTTATAAAAAATTTAACCTTCCTAACATTTTTAAATTTTTGATTCTTTTCGCATCCATATCCTACCTTAACATTTGAAAATTTTAACTACTTATGCTAACTTATCAAAACAAATGATGTTACAACATCTCCCTTAGTTCATATTTAAACTATTGAACCAATGTTTATTTTTATCTAACTAAATCAACCTATCAAGATTAAACATTTTGACAAATTATTTTTCACTACCTATTAACAAGCAATTTAAACCTAATCCAATCATGTTTAAACTCGTATGATTGAATTTTATTAAACTTTGTGGCATTTTTTAAAGGTACACAATTTATTTTTAGAAATAAGCTAAACTAAGAGTAGTGGCATTTAGATGTGCAACACTTTCTAATTTATTGTTTTTTATTCTTTTGATGGGGCTCACATCTTATATTTTTTATTTATAACATATACCCTCTTTTGATTTTTTATGTTATTTCCATTTTTTTATTTATTTTGAAAATTATTTGCAAATTGAAATCATTTACAAATTAAAATCGAGCGTATACAATAAGCCTACTACCTTGAGATCCTATGAAATATAGGACCCTAACAAGGTTCTCAATTGGGGATGGCACTTCCATGCATTAAAGTCAAGAACTCCGTGATCAATAGCCTTTTCCTTCAGTATTAACCGAGCAACTGTAATATGATTCTTTTCTTCTTCTCAAAAAATATTATGATGGTCTATTGATCATGGCTTAGGCCTTTCGGCTTCAAACTTAATAAAACATCCAATCAAATCTATGTTGACTAACAAGTATTTACAATGATGTAAAAGAATCTTTAGACTAGGAAAAATAATGCTTCAACATCATTCCATTTACAATTTACCACCAAGTAACTCTATTCCATCTATATTTAGAAATGTTACCTCTAAAAGCATTTGTAATAAATGGTCCCATCCATAGATTATCAAACTTGTTATGCTTCCCTTGTCTTCTCATCGCATCACATTTTAAAACTTTCACCAATAGAAAAAAATCATCTCGCCTTGGTCCTTTTATCAAATATTTTCTTGATATTTTTCCTAAAATGAGCTATGTTCGTTATACAACTCTTCTGTTTTAAATCGAATGGTTCGATGGATCCTTCGAGTGCATCATTTGTCTCACTTGTAACGCTTGCATTATCTTTATCACTCTGCAGTGCTAGAGAAAATGGAAAATAGCATCCATTCCATAGACGAGTTGGTATGGTGACATACCAATGGACTTCTTGGTAGTAAGCCTATCACCCGTAATATTCCTAAATGGAAAAAGAATAGAGTGCATAAACTGAAATATGCAAAAGTAAAATATAAATACATAAAATCATGATACAATAGTAGATCCATTTCATTATGAATATAACAGAAAAATAGGTACAAGATCTTGAGGAAAAGATCACTCAAGTTGGGAAAACAAGCCTCTCATGAAAGCATACACCTAAAACATAGATTCAAATGTTGTTAATACATGAAATACAAGAATGTAGAAAACTATGTTGTCTTTGAGAGAATAACAGTTGAAAGATAGAAAAATGTATTAAGCTGCTGATATAATGCTCCAAAAATTCTAAGGCTAGAGATCCATGTTTCAAAATAGATTTCCCGTAACAACCTAGAAAAGGTTTTAAATGCACTTATACAAAATATATGTATTTGGCCCTAGGGCTTCACGTTCGCAAATGAATCACCGACATGGGAGATGGCTTCGATCTGATATAAAATATGGTTGGATCTCATCCAACATATATCCTAAATGAAGAGCTCATCAAGAAACCCAAACACTCCAAATAGGGCACAAGTCCACCGCCGCAATGCTTTTCCAAAATAACACACTCTGAGGGAAACCGCGCGTAGCCTAAAGAATGCTACTTGCCCGGTGCCAAAATATGTAATGAAGCCCTGAATTCTTCCTCACAAGCTTTAGATGAAAGGATGATCCCCTCCAATGGAAAACTAGCTCGTAAATTGGAGATCTCTCTCTCCATCGCTACATCCCCGCCACACGTACCCAAATCTAAACGTAAAGGTGTCGACATGAGACTAAAGTCATTAAATGCCTCTAATGTGGAAGTATAGTTAAAACTCTTCTCAAGATCTTCTCAATGGAAGAGGATTCCTAATCAGAACACCCGTTGTTAAACAACACATGCAATCTTATCTAAAATGTACCGAAGAAAAGCTATATGTTCAATCGACCATATCAAAATATCAAATACATCAACATTATGAAATATGGTTGTCATCCTCTTTATAAGATATGATCCTAAAAATTTAATCCCCATCCAATAATAGCACTACTTCCATGCAACGCATCTCCATCTAAAAATCATAAGGAGTTCTTCATTGATGGCCACTCCTCCATGATAAATACGTTGGATTTGGTCAAAGTTGACCCAATCAAGGTGTTTCAAATTTTCACACCTAAGGGTGCTTCAATTAAGCCGCCAAGGTCTATCCTTTTAGCATTGGCATTAATCTATTCATTATTATGAGCAGAATTATGTACCTCCATTGTCCTCTTATTCATAAAACAAAGCAGCAAACAAAATTTAATATTCCAACTAGCTCAAGTGGGTAATTGGGAATATTACACTCCTCCCCTTCCCAAATGCTTTATTCAAGAAAGTGACAAGGTGAGTGTCAAACTCTTCTCTTCCATCATTGGTGACACCAACATGTGATAAGCTTTCCCTCATAAGCTATGTCTACTAACCATCCCTCCATGAAATTCTCCTCCAAATTTCTTATGAGATGCAAATATTTCATCCTACAAGGAGACAATAGTCTCCAATGAAACAAACATGCTTTTCCCAATGTTCTCCCCCGAAACATGTAGCATAATTAACATGGAGAGTCTCTCTCCCATAGGGCAAATACTTTCCTCCCATCCTCCCTCCAGTAATTCCCATAAAAATAATAAGCACATCATCAATGTATGAGATCAAAACTAAGTACATACAAACAAAAATTTGTAAAATGGAGGGGTCATAGTCCCACATGTGGAACCAAAAATAGTATATCTCCTGACCGCATCAGATAATGATGTGGTAAGTGGTTTCCCACCACTTACTTATTCAAGTCTTCTCACAATGGCTCAAAGTGTGAGATATGTTTGGTGCTTTTGGAGTGCACCCACTGCGGATACAACATGTCCCTATGTCCTCCAAGGAGTGGCTGTTCAGAAATGTTTATGGCCGGGAAATTTGGCCATGAATTTTATATGGAATAATGCTCCTCCTTGGAGCTATGGCCTACATATACATGGTAAAAGGAATGTAAGTAATCATCAAACAAACATTATGTACATAAGCATGTTCCTTACCAAAATTCCTGCTCATACAAATGGAGGGTCCACATAGGGATCCCTCTCTCATTCCAAAAGAGGAAAAAGGTGCATGGGTGATAACTCCTTCATTGAGTCATGTCTCTCTTCCAACTCCACAAGGTTCATGCATCTTTGAAAATGCTAATATAGTTCCTCTTCAAAGCCTTCCCATGTAGCTCCCCATGATAGTTTTGTAGGCTCTCATGAACAAGTATGCATTTAAAGGAAATCTTCATGAGCTCTTCGTAGCAACTTCTCCTTGATTTCGGAGGTTCTAGATAAGCGTTGAAGATCATACCATGATAATAGATGAATTCATCTTGGAATAAATATCCCTCCTTATGTAGCTGGTCATCACATCATGCATGTAAAATGATCCTGGAATACTCCACCAATACCAGATTTCCAATATGGATCAATCCTCCATAGTGATGATCGATGATCTATCATGTTAGAACATCCGTCATATGACTGCCCTTCTCCTTGAAATCTCCAATGCCAAAGGTATATGTTGGAAGGTTGCTATCCTTCCCATGCTTCTCCTCCCATGTCGTTGCATCCGAAATGAGAGTGGGTAATTATGATGTTGGGAGAATGTCTCCTCCTCCGAGTCTACCCAAGACTCTCAACGTCGTATATTGGCCTTATAATGCTCCCATACCTCCCCGGATCTATGAATCGAGCATCATGATGTGAGACAAATCTCACCAAATCTAGATCAGGTGGCCTCCTGTGGTTTACCACAAGATTGTGATGTCTCCATGGACCAATCTCATATTCATAATAGATGAGATCATCATGTCCCTACTTCCACTCACGAAAAATTAAACTATGTTTTATGTGGAAGTTTTATGATAGTTGGGTACCGCTCTTAATGATGTAAGAGTCCCTCTAAATGGAGAAATTTCTCCATCCTCACCCCCGGTGGTGGTGGACCATCTCCTGTCATTCCACCGTTCACTCCCTCCCTTATTCTTTTTCATATTCCTCCCTACTCTCCTATCCAAGAAGAACTATATGTAGTGTGCCTTCCCTATTGCACATTTATGTCCCAGTCATGATTCTTGGAATGTGAAGCAAATCTTCCTTATCCTTAAATCTTCTCAAACATCATCATCATGGGGTTTTTTATTTTTGTCTTCCTTTGAAATAGGAGCCTCTTGATCTTTTTCACTTTGATAGAAAAGAGGGCTTGTGCTGAAATGTTGCCTTTGCTTTTGGTAAGGCATCTTGAAGATCTTTGCCCTTTCAGGTGATCTGAAGGGTAGGCTTGGTAGAATTAACAAACCCATGAAGAGGTTCATCATCTAACCCATTAATGAACATATAGACCTTTCTGTTTCAGCCTAAATCATGAACTATAATAGAAAGTCTTGTAAATTCAAATATAAGTTGTTGATTACTCTTATTGTTTTTAGTTTTGAAGCCCTAGATGAATGGTGCTTCAGATATCTTCTATCAAACCTCTCCACCACCTCCTTGTGAACTCTTAAATATGCACACATTGGCATGACTCAATGTAGACAAGCTATGGAACTACTCAATCATGTGCTTCACCTCAAGGTGCAAGAATGCTATCTAATGGCCTCCATTTCGTGAACTTTGTTCAACCTGGAAGTAGATGTCAATCTTCTCTACCCATTATTTTGGCAAAATGCCAGCATTTGATGACCCATCAAAGTTAAAAGAATAATTTTCCCCATAGTGCGGCCAGAGATCATGATTCCGAATGAATCCATCCACTTCTATTGTGATGTTTTAGCCTCCGTCATCCTTGATTTGGACAAATTATTGGAAAACTCAAGTGGTCTCGGTCTCTAAGTTTGAGACTCATACCCATGAAATATTTTCAAGGGATTATTTTTCAAACCCTTCATTTCCAATCGCGAAGAATGTAGGCATTGTAGAGCATTGGGAAACTTTGTTGTTATTGCACCGGTTGATCACCTGCCAGATGAGAAATGTTAGAGCCTTCACCATGTTGAAATCCTTTAGGGGATTCCTTGTATCTATCCATCCTCATATCCTCTATTTCTTTAGCAATATTCGTATATGTTTGAGAAGAATCTTTTAGGAAGGTTAAAACCCTTTTCTCTTTCATCTTCTCCTCCAAAATACACTTTTCTTTATTTTTCATTTGTATAATCAAAAATCTTTCGTGTCTTCTTCTTTCATACCTCTTCTATAAATAATAGGATCTCCTTATTTAGATGACATATTGGCTTTCAAGATGCACAAGTTGTGCCAAGATTATGCGTTCGATACCACCGTAATATTCCAAATGGTAAAAGGTGAATAGAGTGCATAAAACTTGAAATATGAAAAAATATAAATAGATCAAAGTATGAGACAATAGTAGATCCATTCCATTATGAATATAACGGAAAATAGGTACAATATCTGAGGAAAATATCAATCAAATTAGGCAAACAAGCCTCCCATGAAAGCATACCCAGATCTAAATGCCGCTAACACATGAAATATAGAATGCAGAAAACTGCGT
Organism: Pinus albicaulis; assembly: GCA_034641835.2. Classification (NCBI taxonomy): domain Eukaryota; kingdom Viridiplantae; phylum Streptophyta; class Pinopsida; order Pinales; family Pinaceae; genus Pinus; species Pinus albicaulis. Next base: position 67,025 of record JAXQQM020075003.1, on the reverse strand, counting down.
TGTTCTCGAGAGAATAATAGCTGAAAGATAGAAAAATATATTTTTTACCGATATAATGTCTAAAAATGCTAAGGCTAGAGATCCATGCTCCAAAACAGATTTCCCCAGACAACCCAAAAGAGCCTTAAATGTACCCTATACAAAATATAGCAAATTTGGCCCTAGGGGCCGAATAGTTCGCAACCGAATCACCGATGGGAGATGGATGATCTAATATAATATGGTTGATCCTCCCCCAACAAATATCCTAAATGAAGAGCTGATCAGAAACCCAAAACACTCCAAATAGGGCAATAAACCCATTTTTGCACCGCTTCAAAATAACGAAGTCCTCGTAGGAAACCATTGTAGCCGATGACCTTACTTGGCATGGTGCCAAATATGTAAATGAAGCCCCGAAGTCTTCACAAGATTCCGGGATGAAAGGATGATCCCTCTAATGGAAAACTAGCTCGTAAATTGGAGATCTCTCTCCTCCACTACTACACCACTACAACACAACCCAACTCTAAACAATCGCGTCATACATGAGACCGAATATTTTCCAAATGCCTCGAATGTGGAAAGTATAGTGCAAACACTTCCAAGAGATTCTCAATGAAGAGGTGGGATTCCCGATCTCTGAACACCTGCCAAGCAATAGCACATGCAATCTTACTTAAACAACTCGAAGAAAGTTATATGTCTAAATGCACTATATCAAAATATCAAATACATCAACATTATGAAATATGGTCGCCATCCCTTTCCTTTATAAGATATGAGCTTGCAAACCCTAAGCCCCATCCAATGGGCTTAGCATCATTTCCATGCAAAGCATCTCCATCTAAACCGTGTTGTCTTTCACTTCCATGGCCACACCTCTATGACAACGCGTTGTTGATTTGGTCAAAAGCACCCAACAAGTGTGTCTAACCCTTTTCACACCTAGTGCTCAATTGCTTCTACCAAGATCGATCCTTTTCACATTGGAATTGATATATTCATTATTAAGGAGAATTATGGACCTCCATTGTCCTCTTATTCATAAAAATCAAGAACAAAATTTAATATTCCAACTAGCACATGGCTAATTGGAATATTACATCGTACCTCAAAGTGCATTGATCAACTTATTATGCCAAGAATTTTATTATGTTCTTAATAACTTCTGACGATGTTTTACCAGACTTTATTGATGATTCAAATTTAGTCCATTATCTTGTGGGTAATAGGTTGTTGAATGTCCTAAAGATATATGATGACAGCATAACTCAATCATCTTTTGGATTTAAAAGTTGTTGCATTGTGAGGATGATTTTCTCAGCAGCTATCATGGACAAAGATATTGGTCTCAAGGAACTTGGTAATAGCAACATCAAGAAATTGAAGGATGGCTTCTATCCACTTATTGCATAAATAGTGGTTGTTAAAATCCACTTGTGTCAAAAGGAAAGGAGGATGGATTTCACTCTATGAAATCCAACCCCATTGTTGGAATGGGCTTTCAACATAAATTGATTCGAGAGGCAAGGATAGAGCTATTTTTACCTTCAAAAATTTTGACACTTTAGAGGCAAGCTAGATTTTCTATATAACCAAAAGGGTGGGCCAAGAAAAAGCAAACTTTCGAGTAGAATTTTATTACGTAGTCCTCCAACATGTGTGGCCACCACAGCCTCCTTTCCTACATGAAAATCATGCATAATCTTATCTCGCATCATTCTTCAACAAAATTTGAGTAATAGTCAATGTAATCTTTTCCAATAAAGGACATTATCAATTATGCAAAATTTTACCTGCCTTTAATTCTTAGAAATCTAGCTTTAGTTTTTGTAAAACCAGGAGGGAGCATTTAAATTAAACAACACATAAAGTAGGTCCGTATACCAGGGAGAATTTAAAAATTCTTCATCGATCTCCACAGTCTCCCCGCTCCTCTTGGATCATCCAAAGTTGCCACCAAATTTAAGTCCAAATCTGAAAATTGGACTCACCTACAAGTCAAGTCCTTGCCCTTTAATTAGTTTGGTAGGTTTTATTTCCAGATCATACTCTAAAATTACCGCACTCCCATTTTCCCTCTTTTTCCTATCCGGTCCATTGCGTTAAAATATCTCACTACGCGCATTAGGCATAAGAAATTATACATGAATGCGTAATATAAACTCTAAAAATCTTTAATTTCTTTTACTAGTGAAAATACCGCTTTTCCATGATGTTGTACTTGAGATACATTCCTAAAGCCATGAAGAAGGCTATCGTCGTTCAAATCCTTCACTATTTTTTGCAGAAAACAACCGCAACCTGTGTCTACAAAGAAAATATTATAAAATATTTAAAAATTATGACCGATTAACACCGGAGTTTTTAGGTAATGCCTCGTTTTAACATGTCAGTATTTTCCAGCCTCTATGCTCCATTTGATCTCAAAATATTTCTTGGAGCATATTGGTTATGTTTCTAAGAAGTTCAACGAGATTAGGGATAAATCTTCTTCAGAAATTCTATTTTACCTATAAAGGATTGAAGTTCCTTAATGTTTCCTCGTGGAATTGACCATTATGATTACTTCGATTCTCTCAGTCAATTCTAACTCCATATTTTGATATGATATGTCCCAAAATTTTCCTTCTTCCAGTTGTTTTCTTAGGATTTAAAGATATGAAAATTTCTCGCATTTCTCAAATACCATCTCAAAATGTCTCAAGTGTGTTCTTCGTCGTATTTTTGAATACACAAATATATCATCCGATATATCACAATAAAGAGTTAATCTCTTCTGAAAAAGGCAATTTCCATTTCTCAACGGGACTTCGCATTCATCACCAAAAGGAATTTTCACATACATGCAGTGCCTCCATGGAGTGGTAAAAGTTGTTTATCCGATCTTCTCGATCAACCAAGACTTGGTTATAGCTAGAGAAACCATCTAAAGTAAATGACATCCTACTTGATCCTATCCCTCTTTTGTAAGATATGGTCCATTTTGGGTAAGGATAGTTATCTATCAGAAAACCTCATTTAGGTTGTCAATGCACAACCCTCGTATCTACTTTTCTGTTGGTACAATGTTTGACACCCATTTCAAATATCTTAAGAGGGAAAAAATTATTTTAGCATCATAAATTAGTTTAACTTCTTTATCAATTCAAAACCTGATTTAACTCACATGGGGTTGTTTGAAAGGTTTTTGTTCTTCTTTAATTGAATTTGTGCTAAATGATTGAATCATAAAATTTTAGGTCTTCATAACTCCGGTTTAGCACATAAATATATTATTTAAATAGGGTCATATATTTCCGTTTGGTAATACATAGGTAATGATTTTGGATGTATTGATCGTTTTGTGTTTTGTTCAAGACCTATGTTGCATTCTTCAACTTTTTTCCCATAGGCCTGAATTTTAGGATTCTTTGCTACATCATCAAGTCAAAAAGGTCTTCTACCGTAGCCGATCCCCGAGGGAAAACGTTATCTTTACTTCAAGCATTTAAAAATCTTCTTTTTCGGGATCTATTTCAGAATTTCTTAATTTAGACACACTTTCATCTAAATGATTATTGACATCTAATATATCACACCGCAGTTTACCAAAGGATTATATACAACTATTTGATTTTCTAAATGATCTTCGGTTCTATTTGATTTTGTTCCCGTATTATCCAAATCTAATTGTGTTTCTCAAACTTATCTTTTGACAATAAGAAATTTTCAATTTGTTTGTCATTTCCGAAAACCCGTTAGTATCGCATGTTATTTGGTACTTTAGGTACGGTGTTTTATTTCAATTGCTGTGGTTTTCTATTCGGTGAGGTATTTTACAAGTACTTCGTAAACATCAAGACTATTAGCTATGAAATTTTTAGTTCTTGAATTACTTCAGATAATATTCCACAAAAATATCTAAGAAATGGTGCATTGTGTTTCGTAGGCTCTTAATCTAGGTGTTTAGCATATTCTTCTTTTTACCCATTTAATGATTAATTCTCAATCCCATTACACAAAAATCCTTTGGCCCTTAATTCTTAAGTAACTACGTACCTAACATTAGAGTCATATTCAAGAATATTATGTTGAGCACCGAAAATTAAGTTTATGAATGCCTTTCACAATAATTATTAGATGGATTAGATAACCAAATTCTCGCTTGTTTTGTTTACTACAGCTCCATCAAAACTCATATTCCGGTAATAGCTCCTCCGGAGGAGGATCTAACTGCTCATTTTGAACTCAGTTTTCATCAATGTTATTTCCAAATTGTGCTTCATTATCATTTAATAATATGAATGAATCCAAATCGGTTTATGTTCAAATATAGAGTGGTAATTATGAGGTTTTTCGACTTCTTACCATACATTTTATGAGAGTTTCTCCGCAACCTTCTCTCAGCTCAAAAATTGGTAATGTAGCATAGGTCATATCTAGTTGAAGGGTTCCTCGTAACTTTTCTCCCATGAACTGATAAAATCATGCCATATTTAGGAGGTTCGCTATGACAATGTACATAACTAGATTTAATGGGATTTGAGAAAAAGCACAAAGTGTCCTTAATGAGACCTGCTACCTCCTCCACTTTACTTTAATAAATGAGTATAGATCTTTGTAGGCCTAGTGATGTCAAGACCTAACTTTTCCATTACAGCCTTTGGGCATTAAGTTGTGTTACACCTGAATCCAACATAGCATTATGTAGGATTTTATCATGTGCATATTTAAGTCGACATGTAAAGGAGGGAATTCTCCTTCTTATAACTTACCATCTACTTCTCGACCAGCCAGCACTCAAGTTGATCATCATTAAGGTTAAGGGTGTCCGTAGTTTTCCTATCTTCCCGCACTTCCATTACTCGAGTTCGTATACATTTTTTTCAATAGATCCGTCAAATGGATGGGAATTTTGACTTTGGCTAGTTTGTTTTCAAGATAAAATAATGATCGAATCTTACAACATTAAATGTCAGTATCGATAGTTTCTTTAGATTTATGCAGGCAGGGGTTTTATGGCTGGTGGTTGGAATATCGTTTTGAGTTGGTTCAGCAACAAAATCATCCGTTCAGTAGGAACCTTCCATGTTTTTCTAGGAGTTTCAATAGATTTCTTAGAAGAATTTTCTACTATTTTAGAATCAATCGAGGGTAATTTTGGAAGGTTGATCAAGGTTTTCTTAGCAAGATGGTGCCAGAATTTTTTCTACTCCTAAGATTATATTTTAGAACCTCCAAAGCAATGGCGTTCAAATCCGTGTTTGTATTCTTCGATTATTCTCAATTCAAGCCTGCTTAGCTATTCAAAATAGTTGTCGGGTCTTCTTTTGTGAGAAAAATAGTATCATTATTTTCAAAACCAAAAAAATTATTTGTTGTCTTTCTTCCTCTCGAGGATCTCCCTCATCAATATAATTTTCTCACAAGGGTCTAATTTGTTGTCAAGTCCCCTTTGTTTAATATGTGGTTGGATTTCTCCTATTTTTTTATTTTGATTTTCGGGAGGGTTTTGATTTTCCCTAGGGATGTTTTCTATCAATCACCATTCTTTCCATTTCCTCACTAAAGGATCTATCTTAGCATCAGCACTGCTGAGGTTGATGCTTCTTATTTTATGGTAACTCTCTTCTCAACCTCATTCTAGCTCTTTTGGCCAACAAATTGGCCTCTACAATTAACCTTGTCCGTATTTCTGCTAAAAAAGCAAATTTCTCTCTCTTAATCGATAAGCTATGCATGTTCAAAACCATCCGGAAACTTAATCAACACTAGTCCTTTGGGTGGTTTTATGCTGTGAATAGCATTATAATAGAGTTGAATTTAGCATTAAAATCTTGCATACTTTCTCCATTATCTCTTTTGATATTTTCATATTCCGAGAGAATATGGAGGGTTCTTTTAACTTGCCATCTATCTAGAAACCGACGCCGTAATATTGCTAAATAATTGATGGAAGTAGTTGGTAAATCTATAAACGATTTCCTAACCTCACCTCCAAGGGTTTGAACGAATAACCTCATCATAACATCATTAGCATCAATCTCATAGCGATCAAAGAAATCATTCATTATGTCTACATGTTGCCGAGTAGTAATGTGTTGGGTGTTATTGAACTCGGGATATTTTGGATTGATAATCTCAGCATAAACTTCGGATTTTGAGGAAGAACCAATGGAGCATAACATGCAACCATGATTAGAGGAGGGTTGATAGGTGGAGGTGAAAAGGATGAAATATATGTGAAGAAGAGGATGGATGAAGTGATGGAGATGAAGGCCTTTGAGTGTTTATGAGAGGATAAGTAGTATAATTCTCATAAGAGGTTGGATTCAAAATCTTTATTGAATTTCTGATACACTAGATGAAGCAAAGAATATTTAATGTAGAAATTCCGATTGTTGAAATAGGCATTTGTAACCGCAAAAGTGAAGTCTAATACCAAATATTTGAGGATCTTAAAATCCCGAACAATTTCTTGATCGCATTTTGTTAAATAAGGCGTAATTTTATGAATCTAGATGCATAATTGATCGTTAATGACTAATGTATCCGTCTTTTCAATTTAGGATTTACTAAACATGCTTTTGCTCAAACTTTAAATCAAAGTTAATATCTTCGTATGGTTTTGAAGATTATTAGAGAGGGATTGTACGGGAGAGTATTACTCGGATTTAAGATGAACCGATCTATCGATCGATTTTTTAGAAGTATCCTTAACTCTTTTTCCAATCCTTTGAGGATCATCCACTATTCTGAGGTTTAGGATCGGATGGGGTCTTGTATAAGGTTTCGCCGCTTTTGAAAATCAAAACACGCTATAAAATGTAACTACACCAACATTTTGAATTTGAAATTGCACATCGGGATTACAAAAAATCAAAAGATAGCAATCTCTATGAAATATTAATGTTGATTATTTAACAAGAAATTGAATTTAAAAGAAATTATGATTGATTTCAATTTGTTCTCAAGATGGTCGCCACTATTTTATCGTTTTGTAATTTTCTAGAGATTGTGAGAACTAATCACATAGGCCAACATCAAACCAACTTTGAAACAGTGGGATCTGTAGCCATGGCCAGAGAGGGTATTCTCACTATAAGATTTAACTTTTTTGAATAAGTTTTAGGCTATTTATGATAGTAATTGGGTTTTGGTTTTGTTTAGGATTTTGGAAAATTGGATTATATTCAATTGATTAATCTCTATCGGGGAAATGGAGTCAAAAATAAACCGGATGGTTGCATCAAATTTTCGTCGCAGTAAACATAGGGAAAGCTAGAGTATTTACTTGTGATCTTTTCGAATTTATAAATGGATTATGACAGAAATATGAAGAAATTTAAATAAAGAGAAAATTAAGAATTAGTTCGTTTTCAAAGGAAAACATTATGATTGTAAAGCAACCAAGATAAGGTACTCGTAAGTAAATCCTATTCATCACACTTTCGATTTACACCATTAGAATTCAAATGATTACTATGAAAGACGACAATGAAACATATGAATGGAAGAAACACATCACCATTTTTTGCCACAAGAATTCCGTGAATGGTCCCTCGATTATTATTACTGCTCCGTTGCTTTGGAAAAGCTGTATAAAACTCGAAAAGACATTAATGATTCCGATCTCAATCAAATGACCTTGATACTTCCAAAACTCGAAGTATTTATACAAAAAATTACAATAATATAGTGTCTACCGTACTTGAACTTAAAACTCTAACTATTACAAAATTATAGTCGTGAATGTGTTGTGCAAAAGCAAAACATGTAGGAACGCTTAAGACGTGACCTCATTTTTATCGTCAGGACAAGGTACCGAATGTTGTGCTAGCAGATGAATTTTTTGTATGAACACAAGCATAAATGCCTTTTGTCGCTCGACTGACCTTTTCCGTCTTTTGTCACCCGAACTTTTTTCTCCGTGATTAACCCTTTTTCCTCGAATGTAAAACAGAGGTAACAAATCATTTACGTAACTTGAATATTAAAGAATTCATCTTGGAACTATATCGCATCTATGGCATTTCGCGCAACATTTACATTTTAAATTATGAGAATGTTATCTAGAGATGCAATGCAAAGTGGGAGGTGACGGAGTGGAAGTTATGGGATCTAACCGCATCGCAAACTTTAAGTTTTATTTAAAGCACAGAGGTAAATCTGAAAATGTGAAGTGCGACAAGCAGTAGGAGGGCGAGGATGTGGAAGGTAAGGTGGATCGGATTGCAAATTTTAGGTTTTAGTTAAAAGCAATGGGGTTAAAATCTAAACTTGCGAAGTGCGTGGAGAGGGACCCTCCAATCGCATTGGCGAATTTATAAAGCGTGAATGTTTGGGGTTTTAAAGTAAAAGTTTATAAATTTTTATATGATATGTGATATGTATTGCAAATGAAGTGGAAGTATAAAAGAAGGAGTCATTAGGCCAACCTCATCACAAGTCAAACCACAAATATATCACATTTATGTAAGTTAAATTAATCGCGATGCGATATATCACAAATCGGCAATCACACATGTTAAGAAGCAGAGGCGAAACATTTATAATCTACGAAATGATGAGGGGCCGCACTAATCATGCAATTTGGGAACGAGGAAGGAGGAATAAATAGATATAACTAAGAAAACTATAAAGTCTAAATATAAATTGGAAAGTAAAAGGGTAATTTTTAATGTTTTTTTAAAGGAAAAATGAAATAAAAGGGGAGTGGGGACAGACCGGTCCCACTTTATAGCATATATCCTTTAAAAGTTTGTAGGAGACGCCAATCAAAGGTTTTTTGGGATTTGGCCTATTGGAAAGGATTTTGAATGTGATTAGTAATGAAATGTAAGGAAATATATGAACGAGGAAGAAACTGTGAATAAAGGGAAATGAATTAAAAGAAAGTATGGGGGGGTATATGCTATGGTTTAAAACTTTAGGATATAAGTTAATAAATAAACTGGGCAAAATTTAAACTATACAAATAAATTTTTCCATATAGGCACATCTATACTATGTTTCAATCTAAAACCTTTAAAACAGACAAAGCTTTTTCTTTCTTTATTCTTAACATTTTATTTGGCCTTTTTTTAGACATCTAACACCTAATATTTTATTATGCCTTCTTTTTATTTCTTAGAGCATCTTAACATCTAATATTTTATTGACATGGATGCCTACAAAATAATAACCTTCCTAACATTTTTTAACTTTTTACCTCAGATCCATATCCTACCTTAACATTTTGAAAATTTTAAATACTTATGCTAACTTAATATCAAAACAAATGATGTTACAACATCTCCCTTGGTTCATATTTTAACAATTGAACCAATTCTTAATTTTTATCTAATTAATCAACCTGCCAAGATTAAACAACACAAATTATTTTTCACTACCTATTAACAAGTACTTTAACCTAATTCAATCATGATTAAACTATATGATTGAATTTTTTGGCCTGAACTTTGTGACATTTTAAATAAGATGCACACAATTTATTTTCTGGAATAAGCTAAACTAAGAGTAGTGGCATTGATGTGTGTAAATACCTTCGAATTTATTGCTTTTTCTTCTTTTTTCATGGGGTTCACATCTTTACCTTTTATTTATAGCATATACCTCTTTTGATTTTTTATGTTATTTCCATTTTTTTATTTATTTTGAAATTTATTTGCAGATTGGAACAATTTGTGCAATTTGATGCCAGATAGAATAAATCATTGTACCTTGAGATCCCATGAAATATAGGACCCTAACACTCCTTAGAAATCACATTTTTCCTGCTACCTTCACTCCTTGCTTCACCCACTTGTTAGGTATCTTCAATGTATACTATGAGATATACTTCATTTGTCCTGGATGGTGGATCGATAGGTCCAAAAAAGTCCATGCCCCACTTATCAAACGCCAAGAGACACCGAGGCCAGCGGAATTCATCTCAGTGGGTTTCCATCCTTTCACTGGACACCCGCCGGTGTATCTTCTCGAATCTGGTGTATGGGTAGCCAATAGTATCTTGCCTACAAAAATTTGTAAGTAGTTCTCTTTGCAAAGAAGTGGCCTCCATTATTGGCCATGACATGTAGAGAGGATATCAAAACGTCTTCCTCTCTCACACACACTTAGGATTTGATCATGGCCTAGCTTTGAAAAGGTTTCCCCAATCCATCTAAAAGGTGTGCTTTTTTCTGATGATTCCTCGTCTCCTCCCTCCTCGAATGAAAGATTAGGAGGGAGTCTCCCCAAAGAACCAAGTAGTTGGCTATATCAGAAACCATGGCGAGAGTGATGATATAGCAAAGAGGAGCTCATCCGGTAGCCGGTCATCCATCATTCCTTTCTTCTCCCGTAGGAGAGCTAACTCGGACAAAAAATCTACAACAACATTCTCCTTTTCCAAGTTTATCAATAATATTCCACCAATTGGCCGCAAAAGTAACAACCATCTAATTATCCTAACATTAACATTCGGTTTGTTCATTAATTACTTGATGGCTGTATGTTCGTTGTGAAAAAAGGTCCGATATCCACATAATGTCCGAATTTTTTCTGCTAAAGACAAGACAATGGCTAATATCCGCTGCCATCGTTATCACTATAATTCAAGCCTTGGACAAGTTCTTGATGATAAAATAAATGGCATAAAGGGATTTTTCCCTCTAATGTTCCTAATGTTGTCCCTACAATTTTTCAGATGCATCGCGTGGATGGAAATGCAGTCCAATTTGGACCCTAGAGGATGGGGGCAGAATCACCCTCTTCTCTAATGATCTCGAAAGCCTTCGACAAGGACCGAACCAAATAAATTTAGGGAATATTTGGCCAATAAATCTAAATAATGGTGAAGATGTCTTTCCTCAATCTTGATGAAACTTCTATAGTGAACAAAACACTTCAAGAAGCTCCGATATCTTTCTCGTTTTTTGAGGAGCAAAAATTTTCTTCATGATGGTGATTTTTTTGGCCTACCCATATTCCCGACCGGGATATGGAGTTTTCTAACAAACCCCCGTTTCTTCTTTTCAGAATTCGCACTTTCTTCGGGCTCAAGGAGAGATGCATCTCAATGCCTCCTTCTCGCATTCTTACCCAAATTGGAGGTAGATTCCCGGAACTCATCCTCAGATTATGTGAATCATCCATGTAGATTTCGATAGAGTCATGGAATAACTCAAAAAATATGCTCAGATGCCTGAAGCACATTTGGGTGCATTCCACAACCCAAAGGGTAGGAATATATAAGCAAAGGTACCCCAAGGGCAAGAAAGTAGTTGTATCTTAGTCTTCGTGGTTGATTTGAATCTGATTGTACCTACTTAACCCATCTAAGAAAGAGAATAACTTTCTTTCTGGGGCCATCCATGACTTAGTGTATAATCAAAAAGGGAAATGGTCTTTCGGTGGATTTGTTAAGTTCTCGATAATCAACACAGTTCGCTACTCTACTCTTCTTTGGGACTAAGACAAGAGGAGATACCCACCACCGTCGAATAGGATATATGAACCTCGCATCTAATAGTCTCTCGCAACTTTTCGATTTGCCATAACCTTAGAGCCTGCTTAATCCTTCTTTTTGTGGTTGTCTCATGTGCTTTCTCTGGCATCCTTCTTTGATGTAAATATGTTTCTACACCGAAGGATGCACCCCTTTCATGTCTTCTTTGTAATCCCAAGCAAATGCATCTAGATTCTTCCTTTTCAAAAGATGTCGAGTTTCTTCTTCTTCATTCGAGAGGTTTGGGTTGATTTTCAAAGACCCCGGATGGGCCAACTCAATAGCCTTTGAAATTCAAAGGTTGACTCAATTGAGTGCACTTCCATCCAAGGTTTTCTTCATACTCTTTGACTAAGGTTTCTATGAGGAATGTTAGTGGAGGACCGGTTTTGAAAATTTGGCATGGTCGATGCAGTTCATCTTCATCAAGCTACCCCTTCTAAGAATAGCATCTATGGTATTAGGCCGTGTTATATAACTCATCTTCTTCATCCTCCAACCATATATAGAGGTCAGTGATCAATGGAAGGATGTACCGAGGATATAACACTAAAGGCTTCAGGCCAAAGGCCCATTTTTGATAGTCATGTTCGGCCCGACAGCCTAATATAAGCATTTGGTAAAGGCTAACCAAGGTTTCCCTAAGATGAGGGATAACCATCAACTCGGTTTTTGCTTGCAGACTGGGAAATCTATAGGATACCCCAAGAGGCCACCGGTAACCATAACATCATCAACACTTCATTCCGGTAGTTACCGTGGATCAATTTGCAAGCTGCGTAATTGTTGTGGTTTTCTCAAAGTCCCTGAGATTAAGTTTCACATAGTTTCTGGTTGTTTACACGATGGTAGCCCCTTGATCAATCAGAAAGTGTTGGGGACTATGAAAACCATTTACATGCACATCAAAAACTGACTAGCCAGTCCGGTAATTTTGGAAATATCACCCTTCCTAGCATTAGGTTGTGACGCTCTGTCCTACCACATTGATGGTGGAGGCATCCTTCTCTTTCCTTATCCTGCTTCGAAGAAATTTTATTTGATGAGCCTATTATATATAGGGACATCCTTAATAGCTCGGGAGAAGTGGTATTTACACAATAAATTTTCCAATTCTCCTGTGAGTTCAACTCCACTGGGGTGTGCTAACCAGGTGGATCAAGCACTCGTGAAAATGAGGTCGTTGATCCGAGTGTTACTTTCTTCCTTTTTCTCCTCAACCCCATAGGATGGAGGATGGTTGTTTGGGAGTACTCTTCCCGACCCGAGATTAACCTCTTATATCTCGACAACATAAGCCGGATAGGATGTTTCTCCACCGGGAGCTTGTTTTGCCTATTCGTTGTTCAAGTTTGGATTGGGTTGTGCAAGTATAGGTAGCCTAGGTGGAGCAAAGATGAGTAAGCTAAGGTCAGGTTGAGTGGAGGAATTATAGCAGGTTGATTTTTTTTAGGCCTCCACCATTGGGATGGACGTTACACCGAGGTTGTTGTGGAACATACCGGGAATGGTTGTTTTACTAGCTCATGATGGTATGAAGGGTTGTAAGGCCAAATAGGAGGTGTGTAATTTTCGTGATGGAGGAGTGGGGGTGTACGAAGATTGCATGGGTGCACTCGATTGTCATGATAGTAAGAGTAAGGTACACCCGTATACCTTGTTGATATTTCCAACGACCTTGAGGCCTTCCTCGGTTGATGAAATAGATTTGCTCGGGGATTGCTTCCTCACCTCGATACATAGCCTTAAGTTCAGGTGTAAGGAGGGACACTTTTCTGCAGTGCATGATTCTCATCATAGAATAAGAAAACCTTAGAGATTTAAAATGAAGGAGATTTATTTTTGGGTGCTTCCCGGTACATCTAGGACAAAATATGGCTGTGGCTCTTCTCTCGCTCTTTTTATTCCTTGGACTTGCATCGTGTCCATTTGCAAAGAAAAGGTGTGCATCATGTCACTCTTGAATTTCAAAGATGTTTCCAATCTCATGTTTTATGAAGGTGGAAGAGGAAGGGGTATCGGGATGTACTTTGGCTAGTCGCCTTCTTCCCAAATTTAGAATGGTCTTTAGAAATAGTTTTGATTGCTTCATAGGGTTGTTGGTAGATATATCCTCCCCGATAGCATATTCAAGGTTTCTATAATCTCTTCATTGATCCCTCGAAGAAGTACACTTTAAGTGATGATCGAAGAGTGCAGTTTGCTCTCTATAGTTTAATCAAACCTCTTCATAGTCGTCTAGGGATTCATCAAAGTCCTAGAATCATCCTACTATTTCATCCTTAGTTTCCTTGGACCTACAATAGTCTCTCGTATTTGCCGTGTATGTCTCTTCCATCCGTGCCCAAGTAGTGATGTTATCCCCAGGCCATACCTAGCGGAACCGCAAGGCTACATCCTCAAGGGTGGATGGGAATAGCTTCAACTCTCCGATCATCATAGGTGTAGTCATAAGTCCTACAAACAACAACAAATTCAAAACATGAATGTGCCGTGTCCTCGCAGGTGATTCCATGAAAGTGTGGGAGAGTTGAGGGGCTAATGCTTTTCATCTTAGTTTCCCCATTTTCCTCTTATGGGAGTTAGTTCTTTGGGTCCCGCCATGGTTAAGATAGGTGAACCAGTCCTCGCCTGGAAACAATGTCTTTCTTCTTCCCCAATAGGATCTCAAAGTATTCATAAGGCTCTCCTATAGGGGGTTCAATCTCACCGCCATTGAAGAGTGAAGGGTGTATGAGGTGATGTGGGGGTTTTGCAAGGTTTGTCTTTTCGATATCTCTACTCCTCGTCAGCATGAAAGTCATAATCTTTTGATTTTTTTTTCTTTCAATATTTCTGAAGTGAAAGGAAAAGAAAAGAAAGAATAAAAGAATGATAAAACAAAAATCAAAATATCTACTGTACACCTCCCCGACAACGCGCTAAAAGTGGTGAGCCCCCGTATACCAAGAGTGCCGCAAATCCTAAAGGGGTTGCCCTACTTTACTTTATCAACCCAAGGTTCGTACAAACTTGGAGGTGACAAGTATATATACACAACAGATGAAATCTATTTATGTCATCCTCTCGCTACGAAAGGGTGCTATTTTTTAAAACTATGATACAATGGAAAGTAAATTACTAATGGAAGGAAATGACACAACGGAAACTAAACTAAATAGCTAAAAAAGAAATGACTAGAATGAAACTAATTTAAATTTCAGAAAAGGAAATAAACTGAAAAGAAACTAAACTATATTGCTAAAAAGAAGTGGTAGAAAGGAGACTAATTCTAAGCCACACTTAACTTGGCCAAATGGCTGATGCACTCTATTTATCCCATGGTCTATCTACTATGCTTCTGGCTTCCATGAAAATAAGCTATCCATGACTTAATCCTAATTGAAAGTGTTGATTTGTAGTTGAGTAAATAAAAGGGTTAAAGTAACTAATGGATGGCTTAATGCATGAGACAAGGCTTAGAAGGGGAAAGAGCAAAGGTTAAACCTCAGAATTATTATAACATAAATGGGTTTTGGAGTGGAATGAATTGAAACATGGGATGGCTAAGATGAAATGGAGGCAAAATTTATGTATAAGAATATCACAACGTAGGGAAAAGAGCTTAAAAGTATTAACGAAAGGGGAAAGAACCAGACAAGTAATTATGATGCATGACGTGGCAGAGAACTGGCAGGGAGTGCGATAAAAATATCTGCACCGCAGGGCAAAGACCGTAAGTTCAAAGAAAACAAGGAAAAGGTGCGTAAGTACGGTTGCGATAGGTGACGGGCGTGGACCGGTGACGGAGCGTGATCACACATCGCAATCGCGTTTGAAGCGGTAAGTCTTAAAGGAAATGGGAAAACAGCAATCTACGATGACGAGTGATGGTAAGTCCAAAGGAAAAAATGTGGTTTCTAATGTTTTTGACTATTTTTAATAAAAGAGGAGTGAAGGGAAGTGGAAAGGATATCGCAACGGTGAAAAAGTGGTAAGTTCCTAAAATTAACGAAATGAAAACTCTGCCGCCGATGAGCAAAGTACGATAGTGGGGATTGCTGAGGAAAGAAGGAGGTATCAATTTCGATGGTTTTTCCAAATATGAAAGAAACTCAGTAAAGTGACCATACCCAATAGAAACAAAGGAATAAGGTAGTTGAACGTTTTAAGTGATTTTTAGGGGAAAAAATGTGGGTAAGAAATAAGAGGAAAAATGAGGGAATGGGAGGCATAAAAGCAAGGTCTATAGGCGTACGTAGATGGAAATAGTGAATAGAAATCAATGTTTTTGGTCTATGGGAAGGCTTACCCCTCCTCGAGCTCTATCAGAGATGAGAAGAGAAGTCTAGATCCAAAAAGATTTTAGAGTTTTATCCTCTATTCTACTACTCACAAGCAAAATGAAAAACTACAACAAAAAACCGAAAGAAAAGAATAAGCAACAAATGAAACTCATCGAAGAAGATCTAACTAATGACAAGAAAATAGCTAAAACGTATTTAAAGGAAAAGATAGTAACAAATTTATAATATGGTGTACATGGATTGGGCCCTAACACGAGCTTCAGTTTCGAAACTTAACCGCAGAATGAACACCTTCTAATCATTTCATAAAGAATAACCTCATACATCTCCGAAAGTTCGATTACCGAGTAAAAATAACAAAATCTCAATGGCTTGCAACAAATTTTCAACTAGAAAGGACCTCCACCGACTAACCAACTCTTCCTAGCTCTAGATCTCATTTATTTATTCTACAGGGTAGTACTACCCCTAGAAAATAGCGATTGAGTCCACTCGACTTCCAAGTGCAAACAAAGATTGGAGTGCTTCGTCGCTTCCGGGAAGAACTTAGGAATCTTTGGGATCCTTTAGCTACCTTTGAGAGTTAACGAGGGTGGAAAATCCTCCAATACCCCCTTGTCGTTGCCTCTCCAAGTCTTTTTTATGATAAAACCTATAAAAATGCTTAATAAATCATGTGATTTTCTTCTGCACTCAACTTCATACATGAGGCACCTGCGAGTACGTTAGCCTTAATCACCACCTATACTAGCATCATAAAACCAAATAATAATAAAAATGAAATAACAAGAGATCTACATGTGGAAAATGACCATTAACCCCTCCAAATATGTCTAATGATGGAGTCTACTGCCATCAATCTCTCAGGATGTGATCAGTTTTGTGTCATTCTTCTGCACAAATATTTCATAGAAATAGTGGTCACCAAAAGAAGTGACCTGGGTGGGGATTTTCGGGTGCAATTATTCCATGGACATTGCGATCACCACCGGCATCCTGAACCAAAAAATGAACAACAAAATAAACAAACAAACTTAAACTAGAATTAAAAATAAAATTATAGAAAAAGAATGGCAAACCATCTTGAGCAATGTTCTAGAAAAACAGTTCCAAGGGAAGCACAAATCGATATACAGATATGAAGTCTTTGAGATGTGTGTGTGGTTGGAGGTTCGATCTCCTCGAATATTTGTGTGAAGCATGAGTGACATGGCTTCAAATAGAGGTCAAAATCCACACTACAAAAAGAAAAAGAAAAAAAGCCTGAAAACCAATGATGATTTCACTTTTTTATTCATCCACAATATAGTGTAATTTAATAATACCTTTACATGCCTCTTTCTCCATCTTCATATATTTGCTGGAGTTGTGTGAATTGTGAGTGGAGGCCCCATCGCACGAATTGTGATTAATTTTTTCAATGTTGACTAATCCTGCTCGTTATTGAACCATTAATGTAATTATATAAGGTAATATACTATCGATACTTTTACATGCATCTTCTCCATCTTTATATTCTTGGTTGTGTATTGTTGAATATGTGCAATGATTCAATTCCCATTGCTTTCTTAACTAAAACATTTTTACATGATATTTTTAAGTTTTTTGCGTATGATAGATTTACTTTTTTCAAAAGAGGAAATGACATTTCAATATAAAAATGTTTTGCACATAATTCAGAAACTAACTGAAAGATTGTATAAGCATGACCAAAAAAAGCTAGATAAAGCTCTCATTAATTGATATTGAAAAAGGTGAATTAGCAAGTGTCCACAGATAAAAATAGAGATAGGTGATCTGATCATCAAGAAGATAAGCCAAAAAACCACCATAATTATGAAAATATAAGGAAGAGATATATAGATAAATAAAAATTCTTTCAACCAAAAAACTAAGTTGACTAAAAAATTTAGAGCGCCAGACAACAATAAATAAGATTTCCATAGTTTTATGAAAAAACAAAGTGTAGCTCAGAAGGGGACTACAAAAGGGAGTTGTATTGACACTCGCAGAGAAGTGAGAGATGCAAACTTTCATGAATGATTTCAGAATGCCTTATTGTGAAAATTTCACTACTAAAATTGTATTGTCAAGAATCGGATTTAATTATTCTACTATAACACTATGCAAATATTTATTGCTACGACGACAACAACAAATTAATCACATTGCAATATTCAAAATAAAAATACTATGGAAGATAAAATGAAATCGAGAAAATATTGAAACACACGCACACAAAATATAGCACCGTTATTTTTAGAATAAAGTCTCCGAAACTACAATGTGGGAAACCGGTGAAGCAACAGGGCTTTATTATTAAGAAACAATGAGAAATTTTTTAGTACAATAAATGTTTCCAACCGGCGACCCACCAAGAGAAATATTGTCAAAATTTACTAAGGTATTTTTTACCCTTCTCTACATACCCTAGCATTTGCCCGACTAAAATTAGCCATCGAAATGGTTTCATAAAAGAAACAAGGCCACCCCAACGTCTACATACCAAACACACTACTTCTGAAATAGCCGAAAATCTAGCTATCCTCGCTTGTCAGCTTTAACGGAAAATGCTTCTTGACCCTCTAGAAAATCTTCCCACTGAACTAAAAATTTCTCTCCCTTTAGCCAAATCAAACATCTCAAGAAACTATATACGCGCCCTTACATTTCTTCCGGAGAAAATCTTGGTATACTCTTCTTTCTAACTCTCTAGATTTGAAAACTTCTCCAGACTCACCGTCTTTATCCCTCTCTCTATCTTTGCATCCCTTCCTGCCCGAACTCTTTTGGAAAAATATTCTCGCTCTATAGAAAATAAAATGCCTCAAGGAACGAATCTCAATTGTATACCTCGATCTACCCTTTAGCTTACCCCTATAATATCACTATGGGCCTCCAATGACCAAGATTAAAACTTAATCAATGGCTAATACTATTTCCCAGTCGATTCTTGTGAGTTTATAGAGAAATCACATTCCTCAATTAATTATCGTTAATTAATAATTTTCCCCAAGTTAGACTTAGGAAAATTTTAATTACCGATTAATTAACTTAATTAAGGCATCTCTAGGTGGAATTTATTAAAAATAATTCATGGTCGCTTTTTTGATTCCTAGTATTTCTTAAAATTTTCTTCGAAAAACTATCGAGACTAGAATACCATACGATGGTACAAAATAACACGCTCGCTTAACGAGGAAGGTGTTATAGTGCTGAACTTATCCAACACCATGCCTCTACATCAACCTCCTATACACATTACCGATGTATTGAAATTGTTACTTCCTATCATTTCCACCAACCACTACTAGTAAATATGATGTTGCATCTCAGATGATGCTAACAATGCTATACTATTTCAAACTACGCATCCGCATTGCAACCTCTCAATTGTTGTTGTTTCTACCGCATTTCTTGTAGCCAAGAAGCATCCGAAATATTGAATCAATTGTGTCTCTTTGTTTCATCTATCTCTTGAGCATCCGACTTCTACTAATTTCTACACCGTCCACTAGGGAATATACGTTGTTGTTTTCTCTCGTCGCTTAAGACTCCTCGCTTTTTGTCAACAATGCTTTTAATTCCCTCAAAATTTGACTACTACTAGTATACAAATTTCACTACGTAATCCGACTACATCAACTTACACGTATCTATACTTCTAACACCCCGTGGCCCCCTATAGCAAGGTAATTATCCATGAGGAAGACACCTCAATCAACCCCTACCCAAATATATGTGAAACTCGGGACTATAGCTCCATATCACCCCACCTCACTCCTAGAGGTATAGTTGCAAACATGGAAAAGTATTCCTCCAACATGGAGGACAATTAGTCTATCTTTGTAGATGCTTCCACCTAGTCCTACTTCTCTTTGTTTTTCCTTCTTCCTTTGAGGACATTGAATATTGTAGTGGCCAAACTCGCTAGACTGGAAGATGACATAGGTCCTTCTTTTTCTTCTTCCCCCTTATCCTCGACTGGACCCTTTGATGAAAGGGCCACATTCTCTTCCTTCTCACCTTTCGAAACCTTATTGTTGCTAACACCGAAAGAGGTCATTAGGCCATGATAATCTAACAAGAAGGACATATTGGCCTCTCAAGATGACATAGTTAGAGGCTCCTCTCAACCTATTATGATTTCTATGCATTGTGGCCATCTCTAAAATCGGGAACGTAAATCTCCCTCTTTCTCTTGCTCGATTGTTGATTCTCGTTATTCACACTCCCTTCCGGGAGTGAGAAAATATATCACTTTGTACTCTTATTTCCCAATTGCAACTTGAATTTCCAGATTTAAACCAGAAACCCTTCCGAGATAAATTTCTGTGTGTACTTACCTTTCACCCGATGCGATTATACATCGCAAATTGTTGCAAAACCCTCCTACAACCCAATCAAGGAATTTCTCGCAGAAATTATGAGCTACTAGTTCTCCTCTCGTCTGGAATCACTTAATATGGAAAGCCGATTTTTTTTGCAACCTTACACTAAAAAATTGAATTTCGAGCACTCCCACCGTGTATCCCCAAAAAATTCATCCTATTGTTCGAACAAGCAATTTTATCTTTCTACTTCCTCGAGCTTCCGTATGATAAAAATCACTCTAATACCATGTGAAAATTTCACTACTAAAATTATACAGCAATCGGATTTAATTTTTTCTAACTCGTAAATTTATTAGGCAATATTGATACGATAAAAATGAATTAATTACACTCGTAATCTTCACAAATAAAAAGATTACGTAAGATAAACTTGAAAAAATGAGAAAATAATGGCACACACACAAAATATATAACACTATTATTTTTGGACTAAAGTCTTCGAAAAAACTCACTGGAAAATAATCGCAACAACCGAGGACTTTTATTATTGGCAAGAGTGAGAAAAATTCCAAGCAAAATAAATGTCGTCTAACCTGCGAACCTTACCTAAGATAAATACTAAAAAAAATTTACTAAGGGATTTTACCCTCTTTCCGAGCAATTCCGACACCATTATCCGACTCCCTCCGAAAGCTATCATTCCGTTGCACAGTCTCTTACATCACCCTTGTTTTTCTAACCATTACGTGAAATAGCTTCCAATCTACCCGTCTTATCCGTTAACCGGGGAAATTATTCCCCGATCCCTTCCGAAAATATTACCGACCTCTGTGAACCGAAACGTCCTCCTTCGTGAAATTCAAATCGCTCTTTGGAAGCAACTATGCAGTCCCTACACTTTTTCCTTGGAGAAAATATCACCTCTCTTTATGACTCTCCCGTAAGTGAAAATCTCAAACTTCAATGTTCCCTTACCCTCTCCGTATCCACGTCCCCTTCAGCTCAAACCCTTCCTCAAAAGTAGAGCAATATCGTTACTCTATGGAAAATTGAATTACCCAAGGAAATCGATCTCAAGTGTGTTCCTCCATCTACCCATCAAATTATTCTTATAATATCACCGTGGGACTCCAAAGGACAAGATTAAAACATAATCAATGGTTGAGATTATTTCTCTAATCGCTATGTGTGAGTTTCTAGAGAAATTCACCCTTCTCAATTAATTACTATTAATTAATAATTTTCCCTGCTAGACTTAGGAAAATTTTTATTATTGGTTAATTAACTTAATTAAGGCATCTCTAGGTGGAATTCCCCGAAACCTTTTCGTGGGTTATGGAGTCCCAGTGTTTATTAGCCTATATATTAATTGGCAAGACTAGAACACCATCCGATGCTACAAACTAACACTTCATCTCTTCAAAGAAGATGTATCCTTCTTCATCCCCAGAGATATTTTGGATAGTGAGCTTCCGCCTTCGATTCCACATTCTATCAATATGTTGAAAACTCGAGGGCGTGAAATTTGTCCTTCAAAGTTTTGATCATGTCCATCCGTTGGATTAGAGACATAACATGTAAGTGATATTTTCCAGATCTAGTCAATAACAAATTTTGAGTTCCAATAACCTCAAGGGAGGATATACAAAGTAGGAGGAGAAATAAAGGAGTCCAAATGATACATATTTCATCTTTTGTGTTTGTACTATCCCCAATATTATCCCATATGTTTAAGGAGGAGGATCCAATGACGTGGAGAAAATCCCTAGTTGTACACCGAGAATTTTGGGTAACCCCATCAAAGAAGCCCTGTTAGAATTGTAGGAAAGGGTAGCAAAATTGAAAAGGTATTATATATTTTGGAGAGGATATTCCATTAGTCCATGAAGAAGCCAATAATATGGGAAGAATATAAGAGGAGCTTATGGGAACTCTCTAATAACACTAAGCTTGTTTTTAAATTTCCAAATACCCTAGCCTACAAATACAAGAAGGAATCAGAAGAACAGTCCCACCAAAGTAGACAATTAGAAAAGGAGGTGGATGGACTAGGCTCCAATAGATGGTGAAAAAGGACATAAATTCAAACCATAAAGACTCTGGGGAAAGAAGGGGAGCTTTAAAAATAAGATTATTTACAAACTATAACCCATTTAAAACATATAACAATATTTGGGTCCAAAATAACCTCTACGAAGAATTTTTCCTGTGAGGACATGGTTTTCCAACAAATTGGATCAAACACTTTATCTTTAGTGAATATGCCAATGCCATAGTTTCTTGGTCCACCAATATAATGGGTAAGGGTGGTCCTTTGTACCATATTTCTGTATGTCAATTTTGCTGAGATATATCTTTGTAAATTTGTTCCAAGATCACACAATGGAGTCCTCTCAAGAATCAAAGGTCAAAACCCCATTTGCCAATGTTGATGAAGGAATTTTATTCCAATTCTAGGGAGCACTCAAGATCTAAATCAATAGAATTTTTTCATTTATCAACCAATATATTTTCATTTCAACCGAAACCTGACCAAGATTGATGCTAATACCTTTGGAATGAAGAGAAGACATGACCTCTAGAGAGAAATTATAATCCATAGATCCCCTCCCCAAGAAAATTACTTTTCCAAGGATGATTTCATGACCATTACCAACCTTCCAAATTACTGAGACCCATTGGAGTGCCATTAACAAACCTTTCCAAGTGAAGGACCATGTAGAAGTTTTGTGAGAAAACTCCTGATTTCAAAACCATTCGAAAGACATACTTTGGAGGTACTGCACTAATTAATATTCCCCATCGTCGAATCAACATCAACCCTCCAAAAATATTTTCTAACAGAAAGGCATAGACAAAATACTGAGGGCTTTTAAAAACCCCAACCACCCGTATGATTTTGATGGATAACATCTCCCCATTTTTCCGTGGATTCCCTCGCCCTTGATTTATTCCCCGTCCACAAAAATTGGAAGTTGACCTCGTCGGATTTGTTAATACAGATTTAGGAATTTTTGAAAGAGAAGGCTTAGTAGAAAGGTAAGCCTTCTAAGACAAGACTTTTAGAAGGATTTTTCTGCCACTCAGATAAATCCAAGTGGTACCACACGAGTAATTATTTTTTCACATGCTGAACAATCTAATTCCAATCATGAACTTGGTAAAACGAACCTATTTTTAGGGGGAAGCCCAAATATATGAAACCACTATCCGATGGTCCAACTTTTAAAGGAGAAATTCTAACCACTAGTTATATTAAATGAATTGTTGTAACAATAGTAAAAAGAATAATTTTGGACACTAATTTCCATACATGTAGTAGAACAGAAGAGAGGAATATGTGGATAAGGGCTTCCTATTTAGTGACTTGCCTTCCAAAATTGAGAACGTCATCAATAAAAGGAGTGTGGGAGACAGGTACAATAAAAAAAAAATTTCCAATCTTGATCACTCGTTGTTTTCTTTCATTTCCACTGACCGATAATCAAACTAAGGATTTCCAATGATTAGCAAGAAAACAACAAAGGGGATAATGGTGAAAAAATCCACAGTGGAGGATCCATTAATGAGAATAGAAAAATTGCAAAAGATATACATCCCATGATCCAGCTTTGTCATTAAACAATTTAGACCTATTTTTGATAACATCACCAAGAAAATCATGGTAATTACTCGATCGTAGGCTTTTACCATGTCCACTCCTGAGTACCATTGAGTTCAATTTCTCCCTTGTCTTAATGGATGGATTGTTTCTGGAGAAACTCCAATGGCATCATGAATCATCCTACTAGGAAGACAAACCCAAATTGCTCAAGGGAGATAACTTTAGAATGCTTTGGTTTTGGAGCTCATTTCGGGAATTACCTAGTGGGATGATTCGATAGATAATGTTTCATAAGGATATAGGGTGGAAACTCAAAGGTGTGGTTACTTATACCATTTGGGAATAAGGGCAATGAATGTAGCACTAATTTACATAAACAATCCCCTTATTTATAGATTCTTTTTACAACACTCCAAACCTCACAAGCAAAGATAGTGAAATTAATATCACAAGCAGAGGAGAGTGGTAACTAAGAAAATCCACATTTTGATTAAGATGAGTCTAGAAGGAATCTTTCTTTTCATAGGGTCCATAGCAGTTAACAAGGATGATTGGTTGATCCAAGCCGAGGTAACCTTCCATGATGATCCCCACTGAAAGGGGTAAGGTTTAAGGTCTACCTGCGGGATTCCATGTGATAGCGAGACCCTCATAACCAATAGCATACATAGTGCATAATAGCCATCTAGAAAGGATTTGTGCAAGATATCCTGCTGGCTTCACCAGGGACCATAGTTTCTTGCAAACAACAATAGATGGATGATGTTGTTCAATTAAGTTGTGAAGGGCATGGTGTTTTTGGGATCCTTATCCTCGATATTTAGATACATAAGGATCATTGTAAACCACCCTCCAGATACATTCTAATTCTGGTATCTTTGAAAATGAGATGTAATTATATCTTGTCAACATCTTTCCAACCCTATTCTCTCAGCTTATAGTCTTTATTGTTATTTTTCTAAATGTGATGTTTGAAGGAGGTTGAAATGGATGATTAGATTTTGTTTCTAGGAGGATAAAAGAAGGATTGAGAGGATATACAAGGGATCCCAGCAATAGGGGCACAAAGAATTGTGTGGAAGTACCTTACTCAAAGCAACTTATATAAGTCTATTAGTGTAGGTATGGGAGAACTGAAGAGAACAAAGGACGTAAGAAGAGGGGATGTGTGAATCACTTATCACAGAGCTTAGAAAATAATATTTAAAGGAAGGCCTCCTCAAACCCCGTGGTATTAAGTTACAATTTTGAGGAGTAATAAGGCAGAAAACATGGAAAATCCCTCAATAAGTGTGGTGTGAAGTCAGTAATGCTTTTTTCTTGTTTTGTCATAATAAAGTGTGCTTTTTGAAGAAATAAATCTTCAATGTTAGGCTGGATGCTGCCCAAGATCAGTTCACATGGTTGAATTTCTCCCACCCAGGTGTTGAGGCATGTGAATATTTACCTCCGGGCTGAACTGTGGTTTTGGCCTGGCTGGTGTGTTGTCTCCATTACAGCCACAAGAAACCTTCATTTACATTTTGTGCTGTTTTGGGATCGTGGAGGGTTTCTGAGGAAGTGAGCCCATCTCTGCCGAGGATACTGCACTTCTCTGAGACTCTATCTCCCAAAAAGGATAAATTTTCCTATCCACCATGATGCAAAGCATGAGACCCGTTAAAGGAGTTTTTTGTACGTGATAGTATAAAACACCCATGAAGGATTGATGTTTCTTTCCTACTTATCCTCCATTAGAATACAGAAGGGTCCATGTGTTTTTTCTCAAGGTTTTTGAAGCTTTGGCTCCCAACAATAGTATAAGTCTCATAAGGTGACCAGCCAAATGAGAGAGGGCACATATGAAATGGAACCTTTCTCTAGCATAGGCATCACTGTAAGAGCAACTACTATGGCATCGTGTGAGCGACCGACAAACCCTTTCCAACGATGAGTCAATTTATACTAAAATAGAGGATTCTTTTATCATCTAAACATGAAATTTACACATTTTTCCACTTGTATGTTGATTGGGCACGCCTTAACTCCAAGTGGAATGACACAGTTTTACCTAATGTAACTTTGTTTAGCTCTCTATGACTAGATTAAACCCACCTTCCATCTTTGGAGCACAAAGCATCTCGACCCAATACCTTGGCTTTTGTAGAATAAGTCGATATCCCCTTCATCAAGAAATGAAAAATGATACCATATATTCGCAAAGAGTGATGACCATCAAAGTATAATCTAGTAAGGGCTTCCATTTGAAACGCATCACCGAACTTGGAATTGAGTTAGATATATCTAGAAAAAATTTCCATTAATGCGCGACCGACAAGTCAGCCACCTACCGAGTTTTGAGTCAACATTCAAAACCCGAGAAGGTTTATTTCATTAAAGGTCTCTAGACTTTGGTGATTTTTTAGCCTTCCCAAGTATTTTTCCGGCATTAGAAGGGTGTCCGTAAGGGGAAACATACAATTTGACCAAGAGGTTTTAGCCAACACCGAAGAAGAGGTTAGATCCCCGCCGATCTCTTGTATTTTGTGGTTGGTGTGGTAGGTGCCATGCATGACCACATAACCCGCTTCAATAAAATTAAAATTAAAATCAACGACATCCCAAGATAGAGGGAGCTCAGAATATTAGTTGTGATGAGGGGCAAAGTCGAATGGCACACATCCCATAAAGGAAAGAAAAGAGGGATGTAAACAATTAAAGAAGGGAGATGACATAGTGCTAAATTTTCTAAAGGAGAAAAGGACTAGGAAAGAAGAAAAGGGAGGAGTCTAAAGTTAGGGTGTCACTAGGGAAGGCACAGAGGAAAATCCAGATCCATCATGGCTGTGGTTTCCACCATCCCGTGGTTTCCATCACATGGAGAGTTGGTGAGTCCTCACAACACGATTTTGTAGGGGCTACTTTCATAACTATATCTCTCCACTCCACAAGTGTTTTGATATCAATATTTTAACATGGCAACATAACCTCCTAAATACCAATGTTCAACCCTTCTAATGTGTTGACTTCAACCACATGGTTTGGTAAATGTTTACCATTACAAACTTAAACATGAAATCCATATATATATATACTAAATTAGATCCTTCTTAACTACTTGATATCAAGCGTCGAGAGGAATCAAATCTCTCGAGGCGAAACCTATTTTTTAGTGCAAATTTTTATGAAAGGTTTGCACCGAGAAGTTTTATCACTCTCAACATTTGATAGATCAAGTTAAGATGATCTAGGCTGTTTCAATCTTTGTACGATCATACAAAATTTGTCACATATAATTATTTTGACTATTTTAAATATGCTAAATATGTATAAGATTAATTTTATCAATTTAATTTTAACTTTTCTTAGCTATCTCAGTTTATTGATATGAGAAGGATCGTTAGTAGCTTGAATGATGAAATACACATTTTAAGTGAAAGTGACGATGTTGAATGATAGAAAATGTGAATAATAATAATATAGTGAATCACAAGCAATCTTCTAACAGGATCAATCTAAAAACTATCTTCTTCTATTATTATTATTGTCACACCTATTATTTATTTTATATTACCATGTTTGAATGTAAAGTGATTAAAATGCTGATTTGGTGGAAAATGGGAATAATAAGAATGTAGTCAATTACAAATAATTTACAATTTTAAGGAAAGGACATTTCGAGTAAGTTAACATTTTATTTAGGAATGAAATTAATCAAGTCTGTATTTCTAAGGGTTAAATTACTATAACAAAGAAGTCAATTCATCATGAATAATGCTTAAGTGCATACACTAAGAGATATTTTGTATGTTTTGGGGTGAGATAGATATATGGATGGAGGGTGTTGAATCTTTAGTTGTAAACCGAGAGGGTAAGTGAATCGCCTTAACACATTCATGAACCTTTAAAATTTCCCGTAAAACTTATTTACAATTTCATTTCATGTCTAACTTAATAAAAAAGTGAGTAAAAGGCAACTTTTAGAAAATGTGAGCAGAAGTATTAAAAGACAATGTAACAAGGACTTAGATGTGAGAGCAAAAAAGTAAAGTATTAAACAAATTAGATAAACCATATCAACACATAAACATCATTCACATAGACAACAAGTAAGTGGAAACTCATAAGGGAGAAAATCACATCTTATTATTGTTGTGATGCAAAGGCAAGCTCCAACTCCCCTTCCTCACCATCGATTTCTCTCTGTGAGGGCCCCAACCTACAGGAGGCTCTCACTCAATTTCCGCAAGCTACAACTTGCATGAAGCTCCAAATCCCATCACTCTTTTGTGCACCAACCCACAGAGGCCCTACCCCTACTTACTTACAACCGAATTATATCAAGCTACAACTTGATAGGAAGCTCCAACTTCCTCTTCCTTTAAAAATAAAACTTGTTGATTTACCCATTATCAACTCGTTATGTTCCTTCTTTTCATGTATCCATCGCTCCTCATATCTACCTCTATATCATCTCTCGCATCTTCTTAGATTCTCTATTAGCTCCTCCTTCTTTATCTCGCTCACTCCATCATTTTTGCATTCTCTAACCTTCCTTATGCATATCAATGTGATATAATTTATAGAGTTTTCTCATGATTGTTTTTATTCCACAGAATTCGAAGTGAATAGCTCACTTTGCCTTCGCTCTCATTTCTTTGTCCAAATTTCATTCGAAAAATATAGCAATTTATACAAATTCTATGTTTTACATTGAAGTTTTGTTTTTCTTGCACGTAGACTTGTGGCTTTGCATCACAAACAATACAAAATCAATTAAAACATTTACATTTTCAGTTACAACAATAAATTCAATTCAATCCATTCAGCTGGTTTCCGTGAGTTTGTCTTTTTCCATACCGTAGGTGTAACCGTTATGCATATTCTCCCGCATTTTCATGCTCGAAATGCCATGTGTCTTTCAAAATTTTTACATACTCTCCCACATCAGGCACTGTGTATTTGTTGCATATATACTCGCTTTACACTATCCCCCCAAATAACTCTCAAAGTCTCATGCATATAAATGCATTTCTATTTAATCATCCAAAAGGGTCTCGCCCCTCCAATATGGGCACCGTTCATTGCGAAAGTTCTTTTTTATAAAATCATTTTCTATGTGAGTTATATAGCCATACACTATTACATGCGTGCTTTCTCTCTTTCCTTCTCAACCCACAATTTTCCACTTCTATGCATATACAAATAATGTAATCCAATTTTATGCCCAATATGTTTAAATCAGGAAAATTTATTCTAGTGGAAGCTACCTTTTAATCAATGTTGTAAACCTTATAAAGCCTATAATGTGGTTTCCTTCTTATAAACCCCAACCAATGTTTTCATTCAACTTCGAAACTATATTACAACTCCACTCATATGTATTCGAATTACATTCGGCCCACCTTATAGGTTCTGTCCGCATTCAAAGGTTATAAACTCAATATATTATTAACCTCCGTTATATCGTAAGCCCAAGGTATAATTTTTGGCTAGCACATTAACCCTTTTTATATGCCAAAGGGTTACACGCACAAATTTATATTCACTCTTAGCGCTTATTAACCAAACTTCATATCCTTTTTATGCATATGGTTTTGTCATCTCATTCCGAACAAAATATATGTCAACATATATGCATGTTTCAACCTTATCGTATCCACCAATATGCTATAACACATCGAGTCCGCAAATGGTCTAAACCCCAACATTAACACCGAAACATCAACAGTATCACAATCAAACCACAATACTTACTTAATAATATGCTTACCCTATCATCCGACGTTAGAAACTCGTCGCGCTCCACCCCCGATGGCCACCACCGTGATCCGACCTCGGAATCCCCCGGCCAACTTGCTGCATGGGCACCATTGATCTCATCAAGTCAAGATCGAACGATCACAACGCATATCACGTTTTCTTACCTTCGAACCTTAACTCTCCAAAAACGCGATGAAAGTTATTTGGCTTTACCACTTTTTCCACGTGTCCAACGACCAATGGAATCACGTTTTTTTCTCAAATCTTCTTACCACATTCTATCGCGAAACCACAAATTGTTTTTCTCAATCCTTCTTTCACCGTTTGCAAGTCATGGTTCTCGCCTCTTTTCTGCCAGCTTCCGTTTCTCACCTGTCGCTTCCAATTTCACTCCTTCCAAACTCATCTCTTTCTCTCATATACATAGGATCGACCTCAAGGTCAACGCTTCAATCAAAAACATAATTCCGCCGCAAATTTAATATATTCAACAATCGTTGACCAACATACTTGCGTTCTTCATCGTAGGGCTTAGAACTTCATCAATGGTCTCGAATTTTGCAAATTGAAACCAAGTTCCTTACACCAACCATATCAATGTCGAAAATAATCTCTAATACGATCGAGCCTCTTCCCATAGGATAAAGGAACATTTAATTTAGACAAAGGAGGATGTGTGTTCAATATGCGTTCATGAGACATAAGCCTTCACACAAAGACTTAAACATGTGACCTTGCTGAAGCTCGAAGGAAAATTTGTTTCATAGAGAGTAATAGTCTAGATTCCTCCACAATATAATAACTCAAGATTTTAAAAGGAATCGATCCTTCTTCTTTTTCCAACCCGTTGATTGCATAATTTTGGATTCGGCACCAACGCCTTATATAGGGAAACTCTCACCCAAAGACATACCATGAGAATTCAATCAAGTTTCTAAATTTCTAATTACAAGAGAAACTTCATTACTCTCTAAGGTGATACACAACCAATTTAGCCCATTTTCACACCGTCACCTCTTGGCTACATCAATTACTCCTATTATATATATCATCAAGCCCAATTTACAGACATTTCACCACACTCGTTTTCACACAATCGCTATGAAGTGAAAACTCGTTCATGCTGTGAATCACTGAGATTCAACCTCAAACCCCACTCACAAAATTCTATGCACATAGCTAATCATAGAGTTCCATCGTCATTGCATATACAATTTCTTATCGAAATTTAGAGCCCATTCACATAGCATTCAATTCACATAAACTCACGAAATACTCGAAGCAAACTCGTCTACATGCCGCGTATTGAATTACCAACAACCGCTTGTCTTGGGCGTATTTCGGCGTTCGTAGCGGGTCTTCCTACTCGTCTCTGGCTAAATCTCTAGCTCTCTAGTCTATGCAGGTCTATGCAGATTCAACATCAATTGGCTTGCTGTGAACAACCCCGTTGTCCAGACCGACTACTCACACTCGTGCAGCTCTCTCCTACCACATTGGCCACACCTTTGTTTCATCCTCTGCCGCCGCGAGGGCCGCTCTTTTCCTTGTTTGATGCTTTCGTTGTTGCCTCCGTGCTACTTTCGTTTCTCTCTTTTGCCATCAATGACAACATTTCCAACAGGGGGAGAGAGGCAAGAAGAGAGAGGCAAAGACAAGGAGGGAGGTGAAGAGATATAGATATGGAGAGGGAAGTGTTAGAGAGAGAGAAGGAGAAGAGAGATAGAGAGATAGAGGAAAAGGGAGGGAGAGAAAGATATATAGATAGATATAGAGAGAGAGTGTGTATGTTTGGAGGGTGAGATAGAGAGATAAAGAATGAGAGACAATGAGAGACAAATATATGATGAAGGTGGAAAAGATGTGCTTACATTGAAATCAATGCACACTATTAATCTAATTACTTTGAAATCAATACATCATACATAGTTGCATCAAACCCTAACCGACATCTACACCGAAATCAATGCATCTAGTGCAAACAATCAAATAGGATTAGAATCAACATCTACACTAAAAATCAATGCATCTAGTGCAACAATCAAATAGGATTAGAAATCAACATATACACTAAAAATCAATGCATCTAGTGCAAGCAATCAAATAGATTAAAATCAATATCTACATCAAAACCAATGTTTCAAGCGTAAATCAAATAGAGTAGAAATCAACATCTACACTAAAATAAATGCATCTAGTGCAAGGTGACAATAGGATTATAAATTCCATATCTACAATCGAAATCAATGCATCTAGTGTAAACGATCATATAGAATTATAAAATTAATATCTACACTAAAACTCAATAATCCAAAGGTAAGCAATCAAATAGAAGTAAAATAAACATCTACATTAAAATCAATGTTTCTAGTATAAGAATGTATTTCTCCACATTTTATGGTAAAAATAGAATCTTACCCTCACTTCTATATTTACTTTTTCTTTACAATTTTGAGTTTGTTTTTGCTTTCATTTAAAGAAAAGTTTATCATGAACGCATTCTCAACTTTACTAGCTATGTTTAACTATAAAATATATATATATAGAAAAGTGATGAGTAGAAAAATGGACTGCTAGGAATCTAATTTGAAATAAGAAGCTATATTTAATTTTGTTTATGAACTTTTCTCTCCCACTTTACAAGTTATAGAAAAGGAAAAGAAGTAATATGTTTTTAGTGTTAACCTTTTTTTTACTATGAACTCGTTATATATTTGTATACCATAATAACATCGGAAATAATTATTTTTCATATTTTTAAAAGTAATACTAATATATAATTATAATTTGATTTTCAAAATAAATAATCTTGGTTTATTAGCACATTGAAATTATTCTTTTCTTTCAACCATTTTAATTTAATTAGGAATAAATTAAAATAATCAAATTACAAATTAATTTTTTATTCGCAAAAATATTTAGAAAAAACATATTTTAAAGGTGTAACAATTTTTAAATATGAATTTGTTATATATTTAATATTATTTGATACGATGGTTAACCTCCATTGAGACCACCTTGGTATATCGACTGTGCTAGAAAAGAGTACATTTAATTTAATTTAAGATTTTATTCCTATGCTCAAAAAGCTTCGAGAGAACTTCCCGAGCTCACTATAATTTTGACATCTTAAAAGGCTAGAAAGATCAGCATTGAAACAAAGATTATGAAATTGAGCTTATGAATATTTTTATTTTTTAGATTTTCAAATAATATTAATATATAATTGTAATTTTATTTACAAATCACCAATACTGTTTATTAAATTATATATATTATAAATGTATTTTTCACTATTTTAATTTAAATAAAAATAAATATTTTTTATTATCAAAAGTACAACTTATAACTTTTCATTCCTCTTTTAAATTGGAAATGTACAGTTTAATAATCTTGAATGTCAAACATAGCTAGTTCTCTTCTACCTCTTAGTTTAATTATTGAACTTTCAAAGGTATCAATATAGTGGTTTTAATAGCCATAGGCATATATATTGGTCCATTATTATAAGGATAAAATGTAGGATCACATGATAAATGTATTTCAAGCTATCAAAAACTATCAAATTTTCAATTCCCTAGATCTTTTGAAAAAATATTATATTTTTATAATATAAATCCATTTTAAAATAATTTTTTAAAAATGTATATATAATACAATTATTATATTATATAATTAATATATATTAGAATGATAGTTGTCTCAATTCAAACATGAACCTCACTCAAGTACTATCAGTTATTATTTTAGAACTTTTATATATATATATATATATATATATATATATATATATCTTTTTTTGTAATATGATTTATAATACAATATATATTTTTAAATATATTTGATGTATACATAACACAATTACTATGTTTATTGTAACATAGGTTAAGAGTGATAAGAAAGATAGTATTAAGTTTCTATCAAGTTATCAATTCTTTTAGATTTTTAAAAATGAAAAAAATATTATTACATTTTTATAATATATTTTATATTACAAATATTTTTTTAATACATTTTATGTATATATGACACACTTTATTATGTCATAAAATTAACATAAGTTAAGAGTAATAAGAAAAGTACACCTCTCTTATCATGTGATATATGTTAAAACTTCATGTTAAAAGTGTTTTTCTATAATAGTTATTGTAGGAACTTATAGGTGGGTAAGTTCTGGGATCACCAAAGGTCATCAAGCCACAAACATCATGACCAAGAAGACAATCGGTATTCGACATGGTTAAACCCTCAAAGAGGGAAACACCACAGCTTGAGCGAACATGATCACTTTAGGCAATTTATTATTATAAATTTTAAGGAAAATTTTACATAAGCTTTCTCATAAACTACTGAAAATAACACTCCATGCTCTTTAAATAGAGATCATGGACCAATTCCAAGTTATTACCTAATCAAGTGTCGGTAATACCAAGGAGAGAATTAACCGTCGGATTATAAGTTACAAAATCACATACTAAAGAAACACACTTTACCTAAGCTTATGCTAGACCAAGTTATACTTAACTATTTCCTATGCATCGAATATCCTAACATCCTCCTTAAGGAACAACTTGGGATAGGATCAAGGATTTATAAAGGTGACACAATAGGTAGGAAGGAAGGGAGGCATTAGAGCCTATCCTTTTTTCTTTTTAATCATAACTTTCTTGAACTCCAAGTATAGATCGAAGTTTGGTAAATCCTTTTGTTAGAGCCTTTGTAAAGATATCAACAACTTCGATCATTGGTTGAATAGTCAGTGCACTTCAAGTACGCAATCAAGTGAACGATTTCTGAAGGAAGTGCATGTGTAGCTCAATTTGTTTTCTACACTTATGATGAACTGGATTTTTTCATAGTTAAATGCATTTAATTATCACACCAAAGTGTAGTTGGATGTTGTCGATGAAGACCGAATTCTACAGATTCGAAAAATCCACAAGCCTGGCTTCAACAACACCATGATACTATGATGCCGCCGAAGAAAGAGAGATGACACTTGTTTCTGACAAGACCGTGT
Organism: Pinus albicaulis; assembly: GCA_034641835.2. Lineage (NCBI taxonomy): Eukaryota > Viridiplantae > Streptophyta > Pinopsida > Pinales > Pinaceae > Pinus > Pinus albicaulis. Next base: position 32,584 of record JAXQQM020075003.1, on the reverse strand, counting down.
AACAGGTCGTGAACCAGATTGAATACATAACCTCGCAATCGACTTTTGATCATCGTAATACCAAAGCTAATCAATCAATGAAACCAACCAACAATGAAGATGCCTCACACTATAATGGAATCTCGAACCGAACCGTACCGAACATATCAAAGTATACTTAGCTTCTTTCCAATGACTTTCATGAGGTTTTGTACAAACCAAGCAGCAAGACCAACGACAAAGGAAACATTAGAATGAGTATGGGTTAGAAACATAAGTTTGCTAACAATTTTATGGTATAAGGTGTTAGATCAACTTTAGGCACAAGTGACTAAATTCGACTCTGGGATCGGAAGGGAGACATGCTGGGTTTAAAAAAATCATGCTTTTTTTTCCATCAACACAAAAAAAAGCTACTTGGACCAGAAAAAAAGCAGAACCCTTCTTTTTGATTAAGACTTGAAGACCAAGAAGATAATAAGTGTCCTAAGTTTGTTGTTTTAAATCTCTTTGCTGCTATAATTAACATGGTTTATATGGTTACATCATCAAGCAAGAAGATAAGATCATCAACATAAAGAATAAGGATGATTAAGGACTGCCTACCTTCTTGGTGTAGACAGTTGTTGTCGGAATGGTATCTAAACAATCCATTATCTAAGAGAAAGTTATCCATTTTGGCATACCAATCCCGAGGGGATTGTTTGAGACCAAGGTAGGAGAGACTTACTAAGGTGACAAACAAGGCTAGAGTCTTTTGATAAATCCATGGGGTTTTTCCATCTATATTTCTTCATGTAAGTCCTCATAAGAAGGTGATTTAACATCCATTTGATGGAATTCCCATTTAAAGGAGGCATCAAGGTAAAGAACAAGGTGATATGAATTCATTTGGCAACATGGGAGAAGGTTTCCAATATATTCAATGCCTTCAACTTGTGAAAATCCTTGCCAACAAAGACGAGCTTTATGTTTATCCAATTTTCCATCTGGTCCAAACTTTGTTCAGAACTCATTTCATCTCACAAGTTTTCTTCACTTTGGAAGAGGAACAAGATCCCAAGTATCATTTGCCAATAAGTAACGTATTCTTCATTCATACATGCATCCCAACTGATGACCCGAAGCTTCTTCAAAGGTATATGGATCATGATTTTATGGAACTTGAGCCAATATGAAGAGGCACTGCCGAACTGAGAACGTGTACTTATTATTGATATGCAGTCACCCGCAAGAGAACCCGCCGATCACAAATAGAGCGACCCATTTTTGAAGTTTTGAGCCGAAGGAAGATCTGAGAGGTGGAGGAGGATTTTCATCCTCGCTGTCATCATCTAAAGTAGAAGGAATGTTGTTAAGTAGAAGAGATAGAGAGAGGTGTACATATGCTAAATCAGGCTCGCAGTTAAAGGTGGCACACCTAGCAAGTCATTTGCCAAGTCGATATATGTTCATAAATTTTACATCTCTTCTAATGATTACATTTTTAGATTTGGGTAGAGGAATTCTATAGGCTTTGACATCTTCATAATATCCAACAAAAATAATTTTTTTCACTCTTAGGTTCTAAGGCTTTTATGTTTCTCATCCGGAATATGGGCCCAAGCTTCAATTCCAAAACATGAAAGTGACTTACAACTGTTTGGATTTATCTCCGTGCTTATTCTGAGTGATATTCTTTAGAACCTGGGGTGAGGAGTGTGGTTTACTATGTAATTGTCATAGATAATTTCTTCTTCCCAAAAATTAAGATTAAGTCCTTTAGATTGAAGCATACAATTAGCCATTTCTTTTAAAGTGTGATTCTTCCTTTCAACTACACCATTTTTTTGTATATAGAAGTAGAAAAGTATGTTGCAATCAATGACATGCTTAGTGAAAAAGCTTCGATAAATTTGTTGTTAACATGTTCTCCTCCATTGATAGATCTTTACTTCATAATTTGATGTCCATATTGTTTCTCAAAAAGGCCTTAAAGGCTAAGAACATACAAAAACTTCACCGAGTTTTAAGAAGCATGCCTCAATTAAGTGCTTGGAAAATTCATAAATGGAATTTAATTAGTACATGTAGCCGAGAAAGAAATAATTAGAAGGGACCACATAAACCACCGTGCACAAGCCGCAAAGGAGGCCGGAGTGTGCCAAGAGGCACGTTTGTCAAAACTATCTCAAGGATCTTTCCGAGTACACAACCTATCAAACACCATATCGAAAAGATATCATAGGAAGACCTATCACCATATTTTATTTATGAATTTTAAGAGAGCGATACTTTAAGTGACCAAATCGCTCATGCCAAATTTTGCTCACTTCATGATTATGAGCAACAAAACAAGGGAAGACATGATGACCCAAATTTGTCAAAATTATACAACCTTGCGAATCATCACAATGCCGTAGCTAAAATATGTCTAGATATCTTAGGCCTCTAATTACAAACATCATGAGGTTTCACTCTTTGGAATGAGTTATCTAATAAAGAAATAAAAGGTTGTAGGGTTAAGGCAGGAACACATACATCATTAAATTTATTCATTATTCAGATGAATGGTTCCGTACCCTAAAACACTATGATTCTATCATCACTAACATAAATATTTTTGGTGTTGCAATAATTTAAAGAAGAAAACATGGCTTTATTTTTGCCATGTTTTTATGAAATCGCTCCCAAAAACAGAATAGGCAGAGATCAACACCTTAGAAATCAACCACTTCAAGGTGGAAACCTCCTTTACATTACATAAATGAATAATTATTGGATGATACAAATGAAAACCTCCTTTCATAAATATGAGTCCATGGGGTCACAATATAATCCTAGCCAACCTAACAATAATAATGTAAGGGCACAACAATAACAATAATGGGGGTTTTATGGGGCACAATAATAACAATATGGGGACTACAGGTACAAAAATAACAATAAGTGGGGCTACAATTAACAACAATAAGTGTGACTACATTAGCAATAGGACCTAACATGCCCCTCTCCTTCAAAAGTGTTTTCCTCATCGTCGAGTAGCTATGATGCTTTCAGATAAACTTCTCATCTCCTCCCATGTCAATCTTAGTGGTAAGTTCTTCCACTCTCATGAGATACTCTGAATCACCTCATAGCTGCTCATTTCTTTTGTTTACATGACTTCTTTAGGTTCCAATATTATTTTTCCTTCCTAATCAAGTTTTGTAAGTATTTTTTGAACTATAAGTTTATTACTCAATAACCTCTTTAAGAATTAAACATGGAAAATTGGGTGCACTTAGAAGAAGCAAGACTCAATTTGTATTCCATAGTACCAATCTTTTGTGACACCTTGTAAGGACCACAGTACTTGGCAGGATAATTTATTATCCTTCTGGGGCCTTTCTTGAGGGACATTTGTTTGTATTGTTGTAGCCGTAAAATACCTAGTCTCCTACATCAAAACTTCTCTCATTGTGATGTTGATATGCATGTTGTTTCATTCGATTTTGCGCCAAATTTAGGTTATCCTTTAAGAGTTGGAGAACTTGTTGTTGATGCCTCGATGTGATATTCCACCGCTTGAACCTTTGTGAATTTTCTCTAAAGATGATGATGATTGATGAGATATCCATAAAGTGACATAAATGGGTTCATTTTGTTGTAGTATGGAAGGAAGTGTTATACCACCATTTACCGCAGGTAACCACTTGACCCATTGTGTTTTTATCGATATAAAACAACGAAGATATCCTTCTAAACATTTGCAATTCATCTCACTTTTCCCATCGATTAAGGATCATAATATGAGCTTATGAGCTTAAAGGAGTACCCAAACAAGGAAATAATTCCATCCAAAAAATTTCCAAAGGAAATGGGATCTCTATCACTTACAATAATCTGGGTTTCCATGTAGCTTTTGAATTGTTTTACAAATGCATTAGAAAATTGTACTTGCTTTAAATAACAGATGAAATAATGCACAAAAATGTGAATACTTGGTATGTATATCAACTACCACCATGATGCATACCTTTCCGGACTTAGGTAAACCTATGATAAAATCCATTGAAACCTCTCCCTTCCACGTCGACTTCGAATGGATGGGGTTGTAGCACTCAGTCTTTAATTGTCTCAACTTTATTTTGTTACAAAACCAAACATTTCGCCACAAACTTTGAATATCAGACGAAGGCCATCCCAAAATTCTTTCTTCAAAATTATGGCAAGTTTTTTAAAAAATCGTGGAGCTGCCCCCCTGTGAGGTGTGCACCCAAAGAATCTTTTGTTTAGTTGGGAATTCTTACAAAGATATACAAATGTATTATCACTTCATAAGGAATCATTTTTCCAACTAAATGTAACTGGTGTATTGGGATCTTGCAGAAAATTTTGAATGAGTGTCCACACTTCTTCGTCATCATTCCATTCCCCCCTTGCTTGCTAACTGTACTGGGCTGGATAATAGAAATGGCACAAATAAATGCTTCCTGTACCTCCTCATCCTTTCGAGAGTGCATCCGCAACAACATTTAGCTTCTTTTATAAATGATTTCAGAGTCATAACCCAACATCTTTGTGACCTATTTTTCAATTTTTCGAAGATAGTATTTGTTCCAAAAAGTATTTAAGGCTATCGTGATTAGTTTTTGTATATCAAGTGTCTTCTCATTAGGTAAGGTCATCATTTCTTAGTGCATGTAGTATTACCAACATTTCCTTCTAATAAATAGTTTTTTGTAAATACTTTCCTTTGATTTGACGGCTTTCAAAAAATCACGTATCTCTCTTCTGCATTAAAATAGCACCAATTCCATTTCCGGGGAATCACATTCCATAATAAAGGTTTTTGGTGAAGTCTCGTCGTAGCTAATACGATGCTAGGCACATTGCCTTTAAGATGTTCAAAGGCCTTATTTTCTTCAGAGTCCATGAAAATGTGCATCTTTTCTTCAATAATGTTTATAGAGGTGCTGCTATTCTCCTACAATTCTTAACAAAATTGTGCTAATACCTTGTTAACTCCGAGAAATCTCTCACAACTTCTTTATGGTTGTGGGGACTTTCCATTCCTTAATGGCTTTAATTTTGTTAGGGTCTACCTTAACACCCTCCCGAGATACACAAGTGACCCGTATATCTACCTCTTATACTCCAAAGAAACAATCGATTTTTTCATATAATTGTTTCTCCTCCAATAGTTTGACTACCATGTCAACATGTCGAACATGATCCTTTCAAGACCTCGCGGTGGATTAGTATATCATCAAAATACTAACACATATTTCTAAGGAATGGTTTGAAAATGGAATTCATCAACCTTTGGAATGTAGAAGGTGCATTGGTAAGGCCAAAGGCATGACCAAAAATTCATAATGACCCTCATGAGTTCAAAATGCTATTTTCGGAATATCTTCGCCTTAATTTAATTTGATGATATCCCGAACGAAGATTCAACTTAGCAAAATAAATGGCTCCATGTAATTTATCCAATAATTCATTAATCATGTGAATGGAAAATTTATCTTTAATAGTGAGCTTATTGAGATTCCTCTAATCCAAACACATGCGCCATGATCCATCTCAGGCACCAATACTATGGGAGGAGAGAAATAACTTTGACTAGGTTGAATTATACCATCCTCTAACATTTTTGCAATCATATGTTCAATTTCGCTCTTTTTGAAATAAGGATATTTGTAAGGTCCGATGTTTGGAGGAAAACTTCCTAGAATCAAATGAATAGCATACCTATGATCACGCCGAATAGGTGGGGAGTCCTTTTTGGGGAGTTTCCAAACACCTTAGAATGATTGTCCAAGATTTTTTTGGAGATATGGAGAAATAGATGATTTTCTTGATGTTGAATCCTCATGTGAGCGTAATTGTGCAATTACGTAGTGTTGTTCTTTCTTCATAAGCTTTGTCATGACATTAGAGCTTATTATATTTCCTAACTTCCCTCTAATACCCCCATAATTGAACTTCATTTCTTCAAAAAATTCAAGAAGAGTTCTTGAAAATTAAAAGCTATTGTCCCCCAAAGATTGTAACCATTGTACCCTAGTACAACATCAACACCCTCCATTGGAATGGAACAATTGGACTATTCAATTATTATTCTCCCATGGTTAGCTTGATATTATGGCATTTCTTCAACAAATTTATAGTTCCTACATTTGCACCATCACTTGACACTGGTGCCGGGTATAGGAAGCAATTCAATACCTTCGCTACCTTACAATGAATAAAATTATGGGTACTACCCAATCAATCAACACTAATACATTTTTTCTTCTTGAAATGTCCTTCTATCTTGAGAATTTGAGGAGTGGTAATTCAGTTTTCAATGCATTATAGGATATGGTAGGACTCATTTCTTCTTTCTCTAGGTTGGTTCGTGGTATATCCTCTTCAAGTTTCTTGTTCATTTTCTTCCTCCTCTTTCAATCGATTGAATCTAGATAGGGACCAAAAATTTGCTAAAATTCAAAGTGCTCATAATCACTCCAAAACTAGAACGACCTCTCAAATAGGCCTTCGTCACCAGAACTGCAGAGCACTTTTTCACTCAAAACGAATTCCTTATGTGAAAGTTAGAGCTTGATGTCTCCATTGACCAAATAGGGAATTCTAAAAAAAAAGGTCAAACAAAGGTCAAATATCAAATTCTTGGTTTTTCTCCGGCACTTCAATGGGAAGTCAGCCGACACTTGTAAAATTTTGGTTGGGCGTCAAACTTAGGCACATGGCAAGTTTTGCTGGTTTTTTCAGATAATGGGGAGTCAATAAATACACATGGCTAGTCGAGGCCACCACGTGCACCTCCCAAAGGCCAACTTGGTTAATAATGGTTGAAATTTAAATCAATTTTCAAATGTTGAATTATATAATATGGTTGGAAAAATTTTATTACAACGAGAAGGGTGGAGGTTTCCGGGTCGAATCCTGCAATGTCCTCCTCGCACAAACACAACCAACTACCATTAGACCACGCATTAGACCTTGTTATATAGGCCAACAATGGCATTTATTTATGTTTTATCAAAGGTTCGAGTAGATGCAAGAAGGGCCAACTTTAACACAATTGTGGCCCCGTAACTACGAGCGGAGAGCTCTAATGCTAATCGTGGGGAATTAGCATTAAACATGGGGTTACACCCTTAAACATGTGTTAATTTAAGAATCCTTATGGTTAATGTGGATTGCTTAAAACGTGCTTAGAGCGCTAAATACCGCTTAAACCACACTTATATTAAACCAATCTTGAGATTAATTCTGCGGCAAGTTTAGTGGTTCCGCATTTTCGACGCCACTTCCACATTTGGAGCTGCTAACCGGAGTTTCTCTAGATTTGGAGGAGTTTTCCTAGGGAAAACTAAAGAAGCCATAACTTTGGCATATTTCGACCAATTTTGGCTCGGGAAGAGTCATTCCTAGAGGATTTAGATGCTCTAAGCATGATGGCAGTAAGTTGCTGAGGCGTTGGAGCACTTATGTAAGTAATTTTTCCACTTTTGAATATTAAAGAAGCCTAGGGCCACCATGAGAGGAGGTCATGCCTAAATTAATTTAAAAGACCATTTTCGCAGATCAAGAGTTCATTTTGAGGTTTTTGCCTTCCGAATCCAATGGAGCATGTTTCAACCATTATAGCAATGTAGGTGTGTGAATTTATTAATTTAACATTAATCCAAAGAGGGCTCACGACGGAAGTGTGTCCATGGAGATGTAGACCAGGAGGGTGCAATTTTTCTCAATGCATTGTGTAATGTGATTGTTGTGTGTTATTTCTCTACAATTTATTTGTCGTACATGTGTTTCTAATGCTTCATTTTACTTAAGAAATTTCTCATAAAATACATAAATCATGACATAAACCCTCACAATCAATAATTTTTTGAGACGACTCTAAACAAATTTATTTTATACCGTATGAGGGAGCTAGCAACAACAAAACTAGTTTTCCCATATTCAAATCAAGTTGGCATCAGAGCATATTTTAGCTCATTTAAGCCTCGAGGATTTGGAATTAGCTATTGGTTTTATATTTGTGCAAGGAGAATTTAACCGGTAGCAATTTATGTGTGTGAAGAGAAGGTCGAGAGATTAAGAACTCGCTTCTCAAATCACATCCCAAAGAAGATTTTTATGCATTGCAAGTGCGATGGAAGCTTCATCAAGCATTGTTTCTAATCAATCTTCTCGATAAACTCGTTAATAAAGAGATGTTCATTCGCTTGCTTTACATCATGAATGATATGGTGCAAGAGATGTATGAAGATAAGAGCGCAGAGAATTATACTTTAAGAGAAGTTGATTGCCATGAAGGAGGAGAAGCAAGAACTTCGAAAAGATGCATGAGATGAGACTCAACCCATATTACAAATGAGAACCTAGCAAGGGTGCATGAGATGGAGACTCAACTCCATGATGCCAAGGAAACTCTGAAATAAGCATGTGCATGAAAAATATGTATGAAACAGAATTTTAAATCTTCTATTTATTCTCATAATGAATGTGTAGGTTCTTTGAAAGACATGCCAATGGAATAGGTCCAAATTATCATGAAAATTGGTTATGAAAGCTAAAGGATTGCGAAAACATGCACAAGGCATAGCCGACCTAATTCTTTGCTGGAGGAAAGGCCTAAGTATTTGGGTCGTTTATGGATAATATGATGGAGAATGCTCCACAAGGATGCATATGAAGGTGTTCAAAGAAGGACTTTCATTACATGTTCATTACCTCAAGTCTTGTGAAGATTGTGTTCATGAGGAATGCCAAAGTTTTTTTGGCACACCCACTTTGCAAGAATGCTATAACAAGCATAAATATAATGAGAATGAAAAATAAGAGGATGCTGAAAGATTCAAAGTCATTGAATCCATTGTTGGTATTCTGAAGAGAGCCACTACCTCATCAAATTCCTACCTCCCTCAAGAAGGCGACAAAGGTGAATGTTCAAGGTATAAATTTTCCTTTAATCAAGTTGTTTTTTATTATGATAAACATGGCAATATCAATAATTATTTGGGGAAAATTTGCAATGCGTCAAAACTTCTTTTGTGATTTGAATAACCATACCTGCTTCAAGATGTTGGAAGAAGATAGCGATGGTCAAGAGACTTTCAAAACAAAGGATACAAACTAAAGGTCCAACCTGATAATAAAAACCATGTTGAAAAGAAGATGCAATTATTTTTCACTCATTTCCATAAGCAAGGTCATCTTGTAGACAAGTGTTGGACTTTGTATCCAACAAGTCATCCACGACATTTGAAGAAGGTGGAAAGAGATCTTGACAATAATGGAAAAGAGGATTCAATAATTGACGTGGGTCAGGATGATTCACATTTTTAAGTGCAGTTGTGTTAGGTCCCTATATTACTAGTGTAGTCCCTTATTGTTGTTAGTGTAGCCCCCTTATTGTTATTGTTGTACCCCTGTAACCCCCATATTGTTATTATTGTGCCCTTACATTATTATTGTTAGGTTGGCTAGGATTATATTGTGACCCCATAGACTCCGATATATAGAAGGAGGTTTTATCATTTGTATCATCGAAGAATTTTTCATTTATGTAATGTAAGGAGGTTTCCCCCTCGAAGTGGCTTATTTCTAAGGCGTCGATCTCTATTTTCTTCTATTTTTGGAGCTGGTTTCATAACATTTGGTATCAGAGATAAATATTGAAACTGAATTATCTTTGTGCTTTCGGATCTTTAATATCTGAAATTTGGTCATGTAGTATCTCTATGAAGCTTCTTTAGAATGCCACAAGTCTGACCTGATTTGGACTCTTCAAAGAAAAGTTATGCCCAATCTCCCACAATGACCTAATTATGTCATGGTTCAATAGAGCGAACTTGTACGGCGTGCAACGTGTCACAGTTTCCTTATTAGGATCTGAAATTGATATATAGGAAACTACAGTCTGTGTGATTTCGACCACTTTTAACAGAATCCAAATCTGATGCTCAGAGAGAGAGTTATGAAGATTTTCCCACGGTCACCTCTTTGAGATGAAATTCGGGAGCCTGAAAAAACCCTAACTTCCACAGATCATATCTCCGAAAATTGTGAAACAAGATCTAAAATTTTTATACGAAGTTCCTCAGGATTTCGGCTTCTTGTGGTAAAAATTCCAGCTTCTGAACATTCGTAGAAAAGAATTTATAGCGAAAATTCCACGATGACCTGTTTGGAGCAGCAAAACCCTAGAATCCAAAGCTTTGATACCAAATGTTATGAAACCAGCTCCAAAAATAGAAGAAAAGAGAGATCAACGCCTTAGAAATAAGCCACTTTGAGGGGGAAACCTCCTTTACATTACATAAATGAACAATTCTTGGATGATACAAATAACAAAACCTCCTTTCCATATAAAGGAGTCCATGGGGTTACAATATAAACCTAACCGACCTAACAATAATAATGTAAGGGCACAACAATAACATTAGTGGCTTTTATGGGGCACAATAATAACAATATGGGGGCTACAGGGGTAAAAAAATAATAATAATGGGGCTACACTAACAACAATAAGGGGATGTACTAGTATTATAGGGACCTAACATGCCCCTCTCCTTCAAACAAGTTTTTCCCTCAACGTTTGATTATTTCTCGAGGTTATAGGAGACAAAATTCATATTCAAACAATATTGCCAGAACTTGATGAGGAAGGAAAAATAATATTGGAACCTAAAGCAGTCACGGAAACAAGAACTCGACAATTACTAAATCGATAAATTTCATAGTATCTCATCAAGTGGAAGAACTTACCCACTGAATATTCTACATGTGAGGATGAGAATTTTATACAAAAGTATCCAGAGATACTCAAGCGTTGAGGAAAACCTTTTTTTTACAGAGAGGGACATGTTAGGTCCCTATATTACTAGTGTAGTCCCTTATTGTTGTTAGTGTAGCCCCCTTATTGTTATTTTTGTACCCTTGTAACCCCCATATTTTTATTATTGTGCCCTTACATTATTATTATTAGGTCGGCTAGGATTATATTGTGACCCCATGGACTCCTATATATAGAAGGAGCTTTTGTCATTTATATCATCGAAGAATTGTTCATTATGTAATGTAAAGGAGGTTTCCCCCTCGGAGTGGCTTATTTCTAAGATGTTGATCTCTCTTTCCTTCTATTTTTGGAGCTAGTTTCATTACAAGCTGAAAGAAGAGCCATTTGAAGTGGTTTAGAAAGAGATGGCTATATTTCTTAACCAATTAAGGCCTTGCATTTCTTTGATGATTGATGCATTTCTTCTTCCATTGCATGCATTTATTTTCTTTTGAAAGTATGTTGCATGTTTATCCCAGGAATGTGTTTGAAAGTAGAGTTACGTTGACTCACTTAGATGCAGCAAATATGGCAATTTGAACATGCATGAGTGATCGCCTTATGTTGGTTGATTGCTTTTTTTATCATGTATGTTGTCAACTTGAGAGACATTTGTTTGAAGAAGCATGTTTTGTCGAATTGTATTTGTTCGATGGTTTGTACACCAAGATGTAAGAGTACATGGCGATGTTCACAGGATGTGAAATTTGTTAGTTTGAAGGAGAAAAAGGAAGAGGTCGTCAAGTTGTATTTCTTGCATGATGTGTTTTTCAGATTAATAACTTTTTCTTGTAACAAGATGTTGTAGGATTTTGGAAGGTCCACTCTTGAGCGAGAGGCTCATGATTAGCCTTCATTCTCAAACCATGGCATGAGTAGTATGTCAACATCAGAGGATAATGGAATCAAGAATCGAAAAATGGACAAGATGCCAAAACGTTTGCAGCCAAAACAATAGCCATTGTACACCATTTGATGTGTTGATGCCAAGAAGCAAAAGAGATGGCGAATGCATTCTTCCAGATGTGGAATTTGGTACCGTGGAGGTAAAAATAATGTTCATTTCTTTTTTTGTGATTATTGATGTTGGAACTCATTGTTGTAGTTCACTCAGATGGGTTTAACTTGGAAAAGTGGTTTCCAAGGAGAAGCTTGTATCAAATGCATGTGTGTGCAAAGGAGGAAAAATATTCTCAGTGGGAAGGCCATCGGTTAGCTTTCCAAGTACTGATGGATCCCTTTGGTACAGCAAGGGGTTTAATCAGTCAGCAACCAACCAACAAGTGTTGGATTGGGTCAGCAGTGAAAGGAGGACATTGTTTGAAGTGCCAAACCATTTGCAAGGCAAGGCATGTCAGTCAACCCAAGTGGTTTTCATGGAGATTTTTACAAGTATAATCAAGTTGATAGAACTTGGGAAAGAGAAGAGTATTCAACTCTCATCAGATAACCAAATTTTGTGGGTCCAAAATACTGTCAGTGGGAAGGAGTGATCATAATCTAGATTGGGGACAAAATTTGCTAAAACTTCAAAGTGCTTAGAATCACTCCAAAATAGAACAAACAAATAGGCCTCCTTGCTAGGAATCTAGTGCACTTTGTTTCACTCAAAAAGGAGTCCATATGTGAAAGTTAAAGCATGTTGTCCGCTTGACCAAACCAGCGAATTTTCAAAAAAAAAAAGGTCAAACAGGGTCAAAGATCAAATTTTGGGTTTTCCACCGACCCAATGGGAAGCTGACACTTTTAAAATGTTGGTTGGCCTGAACTTCTTGGCACATGGCAAGTTCTGGTTGGTTTGTGGAGAGCCAATGGGGAGCTGACACATGGCTAGCCCAGAGGTCGCCACGTGCCCCTCCCAAAGCCAATTTTTTTGTTAATAATGGTTGAATTTTAAATCAAGTTTCAAATGTTGAATTATATAATATGGTTAGAAAAATTTTATTACAACAGGAAGGGCGGAGGTCAGGGTCGAACTTGTGACCTCCCTCACACCAACACAACTAACTACCATTAGACCACGCATTAGACCTTGTTATATAAGGGCTGCGGCATTTATTTATGTTTTATCAAAGGTTTGGGTGGAGACAAGAAGGGTCAACCCTTACCATAGAGCCGTGGTCCCAAAACAGGAGCGAAGCTCTCCAATGTTAATTGGCGGGAATTAGCATTAAACTTGGGTTATTAACCCTTAAACATTTGTTAATTTCAGCTAATCCTTTTGATTGATGCGGATTGCTTAAAACGTGCTTAGAGCACTAACTACCAGTTAAACCACACATATTAAACTAATCCTGAGATAAATTCAGTGACAAGTTTGGTGGGTCCGCTAATTTTGGTGCCACTTCCACATTTGGCGATGCTAACTGGAGTTTCTCCATATTTGGAGGAGCTTTCCTAGGGAAAACTAAAGAAGCCATAAATTTGGAAAATTTCGACCAATTTTGGCTCAGAAAGAGTCATTCCTAGAGGATTTTGGCATATTTGGATGCTCTGAGCATGATGGTGCAGGTTGTAGAGGTGTTGGAGTACTTTTGTAAGTGATTTTTCCACTTTGAAGATTAAAGAAGCCTAGGGCCACATGGAGTGAAGGTCATGTCTAGTCCACTTGAAAGCCATTTTTAGAGCTTGAAGAGTCTATTTTGATGTTTTTGGGTCTTCTGAATCTAATGGAGTAGTTTGAAAATCAATTTGAGAACTATAGGTGCATGTAATCAGAGAATTGACCATTAATCCAAAGAGGGCCTAGCGAGTTGAAGCAAGTCCATGGAGATGTAGCCCATGAGGGGTGAACTCCATTATCAGCTATTGTGTAATGTGTTTGTTGTGTGTTATTTATCTACAATTTATTTGTTGTACATGTGTTTTTAACAACTATTTTACTTCAGAATTTTTTCACAAAAGACATAAAACTTGACACATAAACCCTCACATAACTGGATAATTTGAGATGATCCTAAACACATTTATTTTATACTAATGAGGGAGCTAGCATAACAAAACTAGTTTTCCCATATTCAGATCATTCACAATCTATGTAAAATAATTTCTTCTCAGCACACTTATGACCTTTAGTGTATTTGCTATCACCACTTTAACAAAGCCCTTTTGCTCTTTTTTCTTCCAATCGTTGTGGTGTTAGCCTTGTAGGTTGTGGAAGTCTAGGAGTAGCAACACTTCCATATTTATAGATGTGAGTGGTAGGCTTCCTTGTCCCCATAATTTTACTTTCAATTTTTCTTGCCAACCTGAATGCCTTCTCCAATGAATCAGGTTCCCAAAGGCGAACCTCATGTTGGATGTTATCCTTTAAAGTCCCTATGAAGACATCAATCTTGTGTTCATCTGGAATATCAATTACCCTTATATTCAATTTTTGAAATTCCTCAATGTGCTCCACCATTGAACCCTTTTGTTTGAAATTTATCAATTGGCTAAAGAAGGTGTTTCTCCTTGTATCCTCAAAATGTGTTATCATTTGCTCCGCAAAAATTGACCAAGTGACAATTTTTTTACGAGAGAAAAGCCATCGATACCATACAAATATATTTTGTTCTAAATATAAAGTTGCAATGCGTATCTTTTGTGTGTTTTTAACATTATGGAGATAAAAATATTTCTCCATATGTAGTATCCATGTTACGAGATCCTTGCCATCAAAATTCCTCATATTGATCCTTGGAATATGGTGGGTCTTGAATCCAACATCAGAGTTTATGAAATCATGATTAACATTTATTTTTTTCTCATCATGAGTTTCCTCTACTACCTTTTCGCCATTAGGAATCATTTCTTATATCAACTTTGTCAAACCTTCCTTCAAACCTTCCATGTCCGCTTTTAGATCATTCTTCATGTCTTCCATGTTGCATTTCATTTTTTCGTCGATCTTAGCTTCCATGTTATCCATCTTAGCTTCCACGCCTTTCTTCAAAACTTTCATTTAATTTTTTGTTACTCTTTGTGAGAGCACAATTTGGTGCACTTTGTCTTGTAATTTTGATATACCATGTTGCACTTCTTCCTCTTCATGAGTCATAGTAGAGTTTTCTGAGGGATTAATGGGTGTTGAATTCTTTTTAGGGGGAATTTTAGAAACCAATACTGATATCTGTGCTTCAATATTCCCTTGGAGTCACTTCAAACTGATTTTTGAAACAATACTTATGCAATTTGAAAAAAACAATACACACATTTTTCTTGCTTTTGAGGAGCTAGATATTGAAACTGATTTATCTTTGTAATTTCATATCCTTGATATTTTATCTTCAGTCATTTCGTAGCCCTCTAAATCTTCTTTCCAATGCCACATGGCTGACCTGATTTGGATTCGTCAAGGCAAAGTTATGCCCAATCTCCCACAATGACCTAAGTATGGACTCGTTCAGTCGAGCAAATTTATATGGTGTGCCACGTGTCACTTTTTCCTCCTCTAGCTCTTAAATTTATACACAGGAAACTATAGTCTATGTGCTTTTGGCCACATTTTATAGAATTCCAATTCACTGCACAGAGAGAGAGATATGATTATTTTCCCAAGATCACCTCTTTGAGATGAAATTTGGGAGCTTGCAAAAAACCTAACTTCCACAGATCATATCTCCGAAAAATTTGCGAACCAAGATCTAAAATTTTTACAAGAAATTCCTTAGGATTTATTCGCAAATGGGTTTTTTTCTTGCTTCTGAACCTTAGTAGAAAAAATTTATAGCGAAAATGCCTCGATGACCTATTTGAAGCAACAAAACCCTAGAATCCAAAGCTCTAAAACCAAATGTTGTGAAACCAGCTCCCAAAATAGAAGAAAAGAGATATCAACAACTTATAAATCAACCACTTCGAGGGGGAAACATCCTTTACATTACATAAATGAAAAATTCTTGGATGATACAAATGACAAAACCTCATTTCTATATATAGAAGTCCATGGGGTCACAATATAATCCTAGACGACCTAACAATAATAATGTAAGGGCACAAAAATTGATGCAGGAGCATCTAGACCTAGCCAGCAATGTGATGGAATGGTCACATGTTGTGGCTAATACAAGTTTGGAGGAAGACTTGGTTGTTAAATTTGTATTAATTTCAATTAAATGTAAGTAGTTAATATTGGCTTAATTCTGAACAAAAATTGGGAATAAATGGCAAGTGATCCTGCATGCGTGGAGATCAAGCCAAGTAGTCTAGTTTGTTTAGATTAGGATAGGGTGTGAATTCTAAATATATAAATTATTCCTCCAAATGTGGAGGAGATGGTTAATTTAGATATATATTTCCTTTGTTTTAAAAAGGAGAGAGCGAGGGATTCTTTTAGAGAGGTAGATTTAGTTAGAGTTAGTGTGAATTTTGGGTAGAACGAGTAGATTAGGATAGGTCTTAGTGAAGAGCGGAAGCTCAGAAGGAGAGAAGAGTTGTGTTTTGGGGATAACAGAGACCATTCTCTGTACAATTTTGTGTAACACAGGCTCTGTTTTATTGTTCTGAATATTATGAATGCAATTATAATTTATGCATTGACGGATGATGAATTGTGGAAACACTATCATCGCTTGACTGTGTAATTGATGGATCTAGTCATGATTCTGTGCGTAGTGTAATTGCAATCATATGAATTCCTTGTGTGATTGGGGCAAAAGGTCGAAACTCTGTTTCATTCTTTGAATGCAATTGTGGTTTGTGCACATCGAATGGCAATTGGTGGGAATATGAGTATTGTATGACTTTGTATAATTGTTTGAAATGGTTGCGGTGTGTATGTTATTATTTTAACTGTCTAATTCTTGTATTAAGTCAAACCTGGTGTTATTGAGGTTAATGCGTTGAAAAAGTTTTAACAGAGAAATTGGGTAAATCTCGACTCACAGAACTTCTGAGCGGTGGTGAATTGATATATATATACCAGTTTTGGGAATAATCAAATCCGTGATATATCGTTGAAATTACAGGTGGAACCTGGCAAACATTCTGATTTTCGATTGGATCGGATCGGAGCAGTGGAGAATTACATCGGCGTTGTGAAATTGGCGTATGTCAGTGTTTGAATCGCTTTAAACAGTGATTGATATCATATCGGTGCGCATTGGAGTGTGGGGCAATTTAGAATTGTGAAAGTTGTAGTAATATCGTATTGGCGCGTGGAAAGGCGATCCACATCGTTCCATACAACGATGGACCCGGATGCGAAGAGTATGTAAATTGTTTGATGGGAAATCGAGCCCAGAAAGATATCGCAACACTTATGGGATGTAAATTCTAAACATTCCGACTGTCGATGGCTGAAAAGAAATAAATCAGATATGTGGAAATTGCAAGAGTGGGTAGTGCAGAAACACTGATAGTCGTTTTGGGAACTAATATGAGTCGTTCCATCGATTAGATTGTGGCTGCGATGATACATATGGATTTGTAAAAAAAAACTTTCAAACGGGGTTAAAAAGTTATATGGGAATGCAGAGATAGATAAACAGTTTACACCTATTTGAATGATGAAATCTGTAGCGCGGGCTTAGTGAAGATTTGTGATAAATCTGTCTTAAAAAGGTCCGCCCGGTTTAAATTGAAGAACAGACTCGAATTAGTTGAAGGTTCTGGATTAATGAATCTTGGAATCAATTGGCATTCAAAGATCGAAAGGAATGGTGTGTAAAAATGGATATTGAGGTTTAATTTAGGAAAATGTTGAGATGCATTTTATATGCATCGAAGAAATTGTGATTCAGGTTGTTGTAGGGTTTGCTCTGCGTCATTTTGGTATCAGAGCTTGGCTCTATCGAAATTGAAGATGTTTGTTTTCTGAATGAAGTTTAGTACCAAAACACAGGTGACAGCATAAGAAAGAGTGAATACTGCAGCAGTATAGACCAAGAGAAGCTGTGAGAGAAGAACCAGATGTGTTCTTAAAAATCAGAATAAGGAAAGTCCTTAGAAGTGGCAGTGAACCTGAAGAATCCAACAAGAGATTGGACAGAGATGACAATTGAAGTGTTTTCGAAAAAGAAAGTGAGAGATTGAAAAAGCCTAGAGGGAGCAAAGGTGTTGCTCAAGAGAAGGTTCCAGTTAGGGGATCGTGCTTACCAAAAGACTGAGTGAGGGGAGCTTATTGAGGTAAGATTGCAGTAAGGAGGACTTACTGTTGCAGAGGCTTGTTGCAGAGGTGCGAGGAGCTCATGGAAAGAGAGGAGAATAAAATTACTGCAGATAGTCATAGCAGAAGTTCACAAAGAAGCCACAGCAGAAGGAAAGATGCCAAAGAAAATGGCATGAGGACGAGTCAAGAAGAGTTTGACAGAGAGAAAGCTGAGATAGATTTCTAGATTGGAATATTGATGAAGATGCTGCAGAGAAATGTTAAAGACCAGAAGAATGGTTGGACCATGAGGAAAAGAGTAAAATGGCAAAGGCTACGAGAAAGGAGAAATCAGCAAGTGAAGTTAGAGATAGTAGAAGAATTGAGAAAGATTGAGCAGATATTGAGTGCTCAAGAGGAATCAGAGAAACTCAGAGAAGCAGAGGTAGAATTGGAAGTTTCCATTTGTAGACCAGAACAAGGTGAGATGTTAGGGGAAGAGGATAATGAGAGGTCAGCTGAAGATCTCATGGACTATTGGCAGATTTCAGAACAATTCGAAGATATGTTGACAAAGGAAGCAGATGAGGCAATGAAGCCTTGTGATTTTGATTCTTATAGTTTGTGTATGTTTGCAGGATATGCAGAGGATGATGGACAGCCTGAGGAAATTGTCACAAACAGGAATGAAGCTCTTGAGGTGAAGTATGATGGATAATCCCTTTTAGAGGAAGAAGGTGTTGATCTATTACAACAGAAGGAGTTCATAGATGAAATCCTGTTTGGTGTGAAACAGTCAGATGAGGTTGATATAGACCAGAAGTCTAATGACAATTCCATAGTGGTACTACAAGAAGGTAAACCAATGAATTTGTTTAATGGAATTGATTAAAGATGCTTGCAATATGATAATGTAGAAAATAGGTCAACTCAGGAGGATTTCCAGGAAAAGAATAAAGCTGAGAATGGAAATTGTGATGAACTGCTGGAGAGATTTCACAAGGAGATAGAATTCTTGGAAAAATTACTCAAGGAACCTAAAGGAGAAACGAAGCTTACATAACCTGATGGAGGAAAAGGTGTGGAAGATAGCATTAGTAAATATGATGCTGAAATTAGAGAAATTGAGCAGCGATTATTTGAAGGTGAAATGAAAGACCAGGAACAACAAGGAAGTTATGTCCTTAGAGGCATGAAGGAGACAGAAATATTAACTCAGCAAGATGAATATGGAAGTAACCAGAAATTTGGAAGGAATGATCAGCTACATGAGAGTGAATTTGAGGAAGGCATCAAATTGCAGAAGTATAGAAGCTGGCAGCAGAATGAAGAACCAGAAATTAGTCTGGCAGTACAAAGAAAGACACGAGAAGACCGAAGATACAGATGGAAATTGAAGATAAGGGTGAAGTGGAAGCTATTGCAACAGAGGTTGAAGGGCAAACTGATGAACGAGTTCAGGGAACTTGAACAAATTCATATTGATTTGTTAAAGAAGGAAAGACTCAGAGAAATGGAGTCACGGCAAGAAGGATCCGTTTATATCCAAAAGAATTATGATGGAGGATTGGTGCTTGAAGCATCAAAAGAAAATAGAAGGTATTGTATTTTGAAAACTGAAGGTTGTTGTGTGTTTGCAGGTCATATCAATTTGAGAAAAGACAAACAGTTATTGAAGACTGTTATATTAACAGATGAAGAGATGACTACTCATAGTCATATGCAGAATAAGGAGGGAAGTTATAACCAAATGCAGGAAAATGTCCACTCATATGACATTCAAAGAATAATTCAAAAGGAGGATGGCAAAAGAATTAGTGAAATCGAAGGATACACTGAGGTAAGGCGACTGTTTAGTGTTGTCATAAGTAAAGGAAATTCACATAATTATGTGATGCAGATGGAAAATTAGTTGTTAAACATAACTGTAGTAAATTATGTAGATATTGGACAACTATTTAAAACTGCAGCTAAAAGAGGACAGCTATTGAAGATTGAGCAGTCATTGAAGATCATTGACCTTGAAGAAAGCCAGAGTGAAGAAGGATTAAAGACAGATATTGCGGACAAAGCAGTTAGTAAATATGGTGCAAAAATTTTGAGAGAAATTCCAGATGAGATGGCAGATTTGTGGTATAAGTCGAATCTTTTGATGAGAAAGCCAGGTAAAGCATTTGTGTTTATTGAGTTGATTAATTTTGATGAAGATTTACATGCAGGAAAAAGGCAATGTGAAGTCAATCTGAACCAAGAATTTAATTCGAAAGAACAGATCGGATTAATGGAGGGTGAGATCAGAAAGCCGCAGAATGAGGAAATGGTGGTGAATTTATGGTATAAAACTGCTGAACTAGAGATGAGTACAAGAAATAATAGTAACAGAATTACTATTATACCACAGAAATTTATTGACGGAAAAAAGGCTGGAAGTGACATTTCAGGGGTAGACAAGTATAATTCCATAATCCTTAAGAGTGCAGAAATGAAGTTACTGGAGGAAGAAATATTCCAAGTAACTAAACAAGCAAGAAAAATGTTGAGTTTTCAAGAAATTTGTGGGGATACAGGTATGCTGGAATTTGAAGTAAGGAATGATGAAGTCATGAATGAGAAACCAGAAGAAGGACCTGGGAAAAGGCATTTGTACATTTCAGAAATGTATATGGAAGATTATTGGCACAAAGATTATGATGTTCTAATTCAAGAACACAATCAGTTGCAACAGAATAGTATTCAGCACATGAGAAGTGAAATGGACAAAGAATTGAATGAGTTTTGGAAACTCATACTACAACATTCCAGTAAAACAAATACAGGACAAAAGAAGAAAGGAAAATTGGCTGGAAGAAATGGTACAGGTGAAGGGAATGGAAAATTGCAAATTAAGTGAGCAAAACAGTAGCAAAATATGTGAAAAGGACAGCAGCAGATAGTGAGGCATTACAACATAAAGGACGGAGACTTGAAGGACAAACAACAACAGCAGTAACCAAGGACAAATTATCAAATCAAGTATGGGATCCAGGAGGACACAGAACAGAAGTGCATGATCAGGAGATCATGGTTAATTTAAACTTTGGGAGTCTAATGCAGGAGCATCTAGACCTAGCCAGCAATGTGATGGAATGGTCACATGTTGTGGCTAATATAAGTTTGGAGGAAGACTTGGTTGTTAAATTTGTATTAATTTCAATTAAATGTAAGTATTTAAGATTGGCTTAATTCTGAACAGAAATTGGGAATAAATGGCAAGTGATCCTCCCTGCATGGAGATCAAGCCAAGTAGTCTAGTTTGTTTAGATTAGGATAGGGTGTGAATTCTAAATATATAAATTATTCCTCCAAATGTGGAGGAGATGGTTAATTTAGATATATATTTCCTTTGTTTTAAAAAGGAGAGAGCGAGGTATTCTTTTAGGGAGGTAGATTTAGTTAGAGTTAGTGTGAATTTTGGGTAGAACGAGTAAATTAGGATAGGTCTTAGTGAAGAGCGGAAGCTCAAAAGGAGAGAAGAGTTGTGTTTTGGGGATAACAGAGACCATTCTCTGTATAATTTTGTGTAACACAGGCTCTGTTTTATTGTTCTGAATATTATGAATGCAATTATAATTTATGCATTGCCGGATGATGAATTGTGGAAACACTATCATCACTTGCTGTGTAATTGATGGATCTATTCATGATTCTATGCATAGTGTAATTACAATCATATGAATTCCTTGTGTGATTGGGGAAAAAGGTCGAAACTCTGTTTCATTCTTTGAATGCAATTGTGGTTTGTGCACATCGAATGACAATTGGTGGGAATATGAGTATTGTATGACTCTGTATAATTGTTTGAAATGGCTACGGTGTGTATGTGCTTATTTTAACTGTCGAATTCTTGTATTAAGTCAAACCTGGTGTTATTGAGGTTAATGCGTTGAAAAAGTTTTAACACATAAATTGGGTAAATCTCGACTCACAGAACTTCTGAGCGGTGGTGAATTGATATATATATACCAGTTTTGGGAATAATCAAATCCATGATATATCATTGAAATTACAGGTGGAACCTGGCAAACATTCTGATTTCCGATTGGATCGGATTGGAGCAGTGGAGAATTACATCGGAATTGTGAAATTGGCGTATGTCAGAGTTTGAATCGCTTTAAACAGTGATTGATATCATATCGGTGCGCATTGGAGTGTGGGGCAATTTAGAATTGTGAAAGTTGTAGTAATATTGCATTGGCGTGTGGAAAGGCGATCCACATCGTTCCATACAACGATGGATCCGGATGCAAAGAGTATGTAAATTGTTTGATGGGAAATCGAGCCCAGACAGATATCGCAACACTTATGGGATGTAAATTCTAAACATCCCGACTGTCGATGGCTGAAAATTAATAAATCAGATCTGTGGAAATTGCAAGATTGGGTAGTGCAGAAACACTGATAGTCGTTTTGGGAACTAATCTGAGTCGTTCCATCGATTAGATTGTGGCTGCGATGATACATATGGATTTGTAAAAAAAAACTTTCAAACGGGGTTAAAAATTTATATGGGAATGCAGAGATAGATAAACAGTTTACACCTATTTGAATGATGAAATCTGTAGCGCGGGCTTAGTGAAGATTTGTGATAAATCTGTCTTAAAAAGGAGCGCCCGGTTTAAATTGAAGAACAGACTCGAATTAGTTGAAGGTTCTGGATTAATGAATCTTGGAATCAATTGGCATTCAAAGATCGAAAGGAATGGTGTGTAACAATGGATATTGAGGTTTAATTTAGGCAAATGTTGAGATGCATTGTATATGCATCGAAGAAATTGTGATTCAGGTTGTTGCAGGGTTTTCTCTACGTCAAAAATTAATACAGAAGTGTCCTCAGAGACATAATTTTATTGATAATGGAAAAATAAATTACATAGGAATTGCAAGAGTTTATACACGTAAACCCCAACACTCTTGTAATTAGGAAAATAACTTATTTATAAGCTACATGTCCTGACTTAATTTAGTTATGGACCACTTGATAAAACAACAAGTGTCCATTTACAATAAATAACCTTCCAACCAATCTACTAACTTTATTCCTATTTTAGAGCCTAAGATACGACACTATCCTAGAGTCCTATCTTTTCTAACAATATTCAATTTCTAAGTGTCTCTAATATTTATTAAATATTCTAATTTCTCTAATATTTATTAAATATTATAATTTAATAAATATTTAACCTAAATTTAAACTATGATAGTTGGATCATCTAACATCCCCCCCTATGATCCAAAGAAACATTACAACATATACCAAGTTCATCCCTGAACTTAGTAAATTTTATTCTACCAAGAGGTTTGGTGAAGATATCAAAGATCCGATCTTCTGAGGATAATAAATTAGCTTGATGACATCCTTTGCAGTGAGTGATCTAATATGATGATACTTGGAGTCCACATGCTTTGTCTTTGAATGAAAAACTGGATTCTTATCAAGCTTTATTGCTAACTGGTTGTTGATGAGTAACGAAGTAGCTTCTGCTGGAGGAATTCCCAAGTCCTATAAAACTCTACGCAACCAAACAATCTCACATGTTGCTTCCCATGCTGATATGTACTATGATTCTGTTGAAGAAGTGGGAATTGTAGATTGCTTCTTGCAACTCCAAGATACTGCAGCTGACCCCATGTTCATTAAATAACTTGAGTTTGATGCCCTATCATCAATACTGCCAACAAAGTCAGCATCTAAAAATCCACCAGTACAATGTTTTTATTCTTTTATAAAGAAGACCAAAATATTTTGTTCCTTGGATATAATGAAGAAATATTTTGGCTACATTCAAGTGGTTGTCTCCTGGTTCCTTCATAAAGCGAGAAAGAATACTGACACCATAAGAAAGATATGGTCGATTAGTTGTCAAATAATTCAGCCTGCCAATCAACTGTCGATAAGTAGTGCTATCCACCATTTCCCCCCCTTCAAATTTTTAAAGTTTCAAGTTTGGTTCCATGGGGGTAAGAACAAGCTTGCAATCTTGTATTCCAAATCGTTGAATACATTCTGCTACATACTTACTATGAGAAATGAAGATATGATGTGGACATTGGAATACTTCAACTCCGAGAAAGTAGTGAAGTAGTCCCAAATCTGTCATCTTAAAACCTGCATGTAACTCCTTTTTCACCTATGCAATTTGATCATGATTGTTTCCAGTGATAATCAAATCATCTACATATATAACCAAAATCACCATATTTTTACCTTGTTTGTGTACATACAAGGTATCATCAGATTCACTTCGTTGAAAACCAACTTTCTAAAGGTATTCGTCCATTTTGGCATAACAAGCTTTCAGAGCTTGTTTTAACCCATATAAAGCCTTTATTAGTTTGCAGACTTTATGTTATTTTCCTTCTATTTCAAAACCTGGTGGTTGTGTCATATACACTTCTTCCTGTAAATCTCCGTTGAGGAAAGCACTTTTTACATCCATCTGATGAACTTTCCATCCTTGCTGAGCTGCTTTCAGTGATGCCGCAGCTGACATCAGCGATTCCCGAGTGTGTGTGGGATGTCTCAATCCTCATGAGGGGGTGGCCCTACAGGTAGCCCCCCACACACTCGGATGACATCTTCATTACAACCTTCGATGCAGCTCCATACATTTGATGATGTTGGCCTCAGCCGCTTGCAACGCCTTTTTGTTTGCATGTATTAATCAGATTTTAGAGCCCTTTCCTATTTTTAGGGGCATCTGGGTTGTATTTATATCTCATGTACTCAGATATTATTGTACAAGTCCTGGCTGTTATCCCAGACACAATATGTATGTGGGATTCTTTATCGTGTTATTTATTTGGCTCATGTTTAGGCCAGCATATGCTTTATTAT
The DNA here is from genome assembly GCA_034641835.2 of Pinus albicaulis. Classification (NCBI taxonomy): domain Eukaryota; kingdom Viridiplantae; phylum Streptophyta; class Pinopsida; order Pinales; family Pinaceae; genus Pinus; species Pinus albicaulis. Next base: position 7,843 of record JAXQQM020075003.1, on the reverse strand, counting down.
TGCATTCCACGGTTTTCCGAGCAACTTATTGTTTGTACTATTGCCTCGGCGGGCATAGGTATGCCTACCTCGCCGCCTATAGCAAGTACTCACTCATCAAAATGACTTGTCGCACCTACAAGTCACCTCCTCAAGGTCTAGTTCTTTCAACACTTTGGTTTACCTTATACTTCTCTCTCTTTGACTTTCCCTTCGATGTCTAGTGATTGAGTTCTTACAACGCACTTCGGTCATACAATTAGCTCCTGACACTCGCACGCTGGGGGGAAATCTGTTACACCATTTTTTGGTCATCTAACCTATTATCATTAGATGGACCCAAGTACATCATGTAAGACCAATTTTACCCCAAGTAAAATTTCTTTCACTATGAAAATAACTTAGTCAATCACCTTTATTAAGCTGTTTATGGTCTAAACAGGAAACCCCATAAGGAAATATTAAATAAATATATATTTTTTTGATTTTCCTCAAAAAATAATTAGTTAAATAGTAGTTTAATTAATATTTCTAGTTATGTTTAACCCAAAACAAAGAAATTAATTAGATAAATCATTATTTATCTTATTATTTTCTTAAGAATTACTGTTTAAATCTTATTTAAACAATATTCTTTGTTAAATATGACTAATTCACCCTTAAATAATTAAATAAATCATTATTTATTTGATTATTACTCAACCATATCCTTAAAATGATAAATAAATCATTTATTTATTTATCATTACTTAATCACATCCTTAAAATGATAAATAAATCATTTATTTATTTATCATTACTTAATCACATCTTTAAAATGATAAATAAATCATTTATTTATTTATTATTTACAAATAAGGGGATTTGACTCAAGTCAAATTCCTTTTCCCTCCAACAAATATAATAAAATATTCCATAAAAGTTGGATCTAGATTTGGTTAATAATATTTTAATTATACACCAATCTCTAGACTAACTCAATATTTTGTTATAAATAGAAGGATTTTCCCATTCATTTGTCACCTTTTTTTTCCTAAAGATCAGTCTGTATCTCAACACTTGGTCTGGCTATTGATCCATAATCATAGCCATACTTTTCCATTTTTGTCTGGATTTTCTACACCATCAAGAGAGAGAAGTTCTAAATTTGAAGTGCTGAGGACTCACAAGAACCCATCCCATTGAGGAGAATAGGGAACACCCTCTTGTGTTTTCCTCCCAGGTGCCATTAATAAAATTATTCATTAGATATATTCTTGTCTTATCTATTGGATCTATGGAGTAAATCTTATTTTTCTATTGTTTAATGTCTTCTAATGCATAGATCTAGATTTTTGCAGCATTTGTCTTGATCATCTAATTGTAGATTTGAAGATATTAGCAGTCATTTCTGCTATTAGGGCTATAAGTTATGCGTAGCTAAAGTGGTATTTTTTCCTACACTTCGAATAAAGATCCATACTAACACCAGGTGTAGTGCAATAATATCTCCCTATTAGCTATATCATCAAGTCATTTTTTATGTAGTTGTGTTTATATTAGGCAATTTATTCAATGTTTATTTCATCCATGTTATAGAAAATCAGGAGAAAAACTATTATCACTCAATTCAAACAGTAATGCTAACGAGGGTTTGGATAATTCCTTACATAAACCTGATGATGACAATGAGACATAAGCTAGATTGCACAAATTCAATAATGAGACCATGCCATAAGATTCTATTTTCTGGAAATGTTCATTATGAATCAACATTTTCAGAACTCAAAGCTACAATGCCTAGAATTTATGGGTTGTTACACATACTTAAAATGCCTAGTATGAGAAGAAGTGTTGGAAATAATCCACTAAAGGTTGAAGTGAAGGATAAGCAACATCCAAATGAAAGCCTTGTCTTCTTCAAAGAGAATCAGTAGTAGATATTTGATTGTGACAAATAGGGAAACATATAGCATAGCTTCATCTAATGTAAATTAACATAATATGAAGAACTAAAGAAAATTATTGAAGGAAAAAACTCAAGCTAAGAATAATACTATCTCTCCTACCCAGAAAAATATGAAAAAGCTAAGCATTGGTTCATCCAATATTGTTGAAGAGAAGACAAAGAAAGATAGTGAAGCTGCAAATGCCACATATAAAGTTGATAGAGATTCAACAAAAATAATAAGGATGCAAGGGCGACCTTCAATAGAATTCATAAAAAAGTAGGAGAAATTGATCAATGGAAGAAAACGTTATGAAGTTGTTGAAGCTGTAAGGAAACATTCTTTCCAATAATATTCCAATTTTGAAAAAAATTAAGCATATTTTGATTAATGAATGCTCTCTTCTAGATTTTAGACATGATGGCAGTTGTATGATATAGCTATAGTAAGAGACATTTAGATGCCTTTTTGATATTTTTCCATTTGTAGTATCATTTATTTAAGAATTTGTTCACTAAAATGATATTTAGTTTTACGTTATATGTAGCTTTGTATTGCATTTATAGTAGGATTTAAGGATACCTTCATGAAAAGTGAGAAATGTTGGTCTATGTCAACATAATACTGCCACAATTCATCCTCAGAGATTCAATTGTGAAAATAACAGTCATATAGGAGTTTCTTATCATCAGAAATCACTAAAAGTCACTGAGGACATCACTGGCTGTCTAGTGAGTCCAGTAACATTCATAGCCTTCATTTATGTGTGCGTGTATAAATTTATTTTGATTAGGTGATTTTTAATTTGGTTCCAATGACTTAAATAAACATTTGAATTTGAAACTTATGTATTTGAGATATTGTTATTCAAAATATTGTGAATTTTGAATGTGACTTGCACTTTTATAGCAGGATTAAAGGCTACATTTGCACAAATTAAGGCAGGTTGAAAAACATTAGGAATCTATGACAAGCATCAAGGACATTGTTGGTGTTGGAGATGGGATCTCCCCTAAGAAAGAAGATAGAAAATACTTTGCAAATCAAGGAGTGGATCACGCAGCGCTGAGTCCATTTTGAGTCTTAGGGGATTTGGGGTGGGTCAAAGCCCCTTATTTTGTAATGGGATGGGATTATTTTGTGAATGTGTTGTGAATCCAACTCGAAAAATAGAAGAAAAGAGATGTCAACGCCTTAGAAATAAGCCACTTCGAGGGGGCAACCTCCAATACATTACATGAATGAACAATTCTTGGATGATACAAATTACAAAACCTCCTTTCTATATATAGGAGTCCATGGGGCCATATTGTAATCCTAGTGGGGCCACAATGTAATCCTAGCCGACCTAACAATAATAATTTAATGGCACAATAATAACAATATGGGGGTTACAGGGGTACAATAATAACAATAAGGGGGTTACACTAACAACAATAAGGGACTATACTAGTAATATAGGGACCTAACATGCCCCTCTCCTTCAAAAAAGTGTTGTCCTCAACACTTGAGTAGCTCTGGGTGCTTCTGCATAAAATTCTCATCCTCCCATGTAGAATCTTCAGTGGGTAAGTTCTTCCACTTGATGAGATACTCTGAAATTGATCGATTCCGTAGTTGTCGAGTTCTTTTTTCCATGACTGCTTCAGGTTCCAATATGATTTTCCCTTCCCCATCAAGTTCTGGCAATACTGTTTGAACAGGAAGATTTTCACCTATAACCTTCTTTAAGCATGAAACATGGAAAACTGGATGTACTCGCGAAGAAGCAGGAAGCTCCAATTTGTATGCCATAGTACCAATCTTTTGCAACACCTTGTAAGGACCATAGTACTTTGGCGATAATTTATTATCCTTCTTAGCTTGCTTGAGGGACATTTTTTTATATGGTTGTAGCCGTAAAAATACCCAATCTTCTACATCAAAACTTCTCTCACTGCGATGTTGATCTGCCTGTTGTTTCATTCGATTTTGTGCCAAATTCAGGTTATCCTTTAAGAGTTGGAGAACTTCTTGTTGATGCTCGATGTGATCTTCCACTGCTTGAACCTTCAAATTTTCTCTTGAAGATGATGTGATGGATGGTGGATGATATCCATAAAGTGCCATAAATGGGGTCATTTTTGCTACAGTATGGAAGGAAGTGTTATACCACCATTCAGCGAGAGGTAACCACTTGACCTATTGTGTTTATTTATCAGATACAAAACAACGAAGATATCCTTCCAAAAATTTATTTACTATGTCAATTTGACCATTAGATTGAGGATGATAAGATGAGCTATGAGCTAATTGAGTACCCAAACAAGAAAATAACTCCGTCCAAAAATTTGTAGTAAAAATGGGATCTCTGTTGCTCACAATAACACTTGGGTTTCCATGTACCTTTTGAATTGTGTTCATAAATGTAGTAGCAACTCTACTTGCTTTAAATGGATGAGATAATGCACAAAAGTGTGCATACTTGGTAATTCTATCAACTACCACCATGATGACACTCCTTCCTTCGGACTTAGGTAAACCTGTGATAAAATCCATTGAAATCTCCTCCCAATGTTGACTTAGAATGGATAAAGGTTGTAGAAGTCCCAGGGTCTTAATTGTCTCAACTTTATTCTGCTAGCAAACCAAACATTCCGCCACAAACTTTTGAATATTAGATTTAAGGCCATCCCAAAGAAAAATTGTTCTTCACCCTGTGGTAAGTTTTTAAAAATCTTGAGTGTCCTCCTAAAGGAAGTATGCAAATCCAAAATAATATTTTGTTTTAGTTGGGAATTCTTACAAAGATATAAGCAATATTTGTACCATAAAGAATCAATTTTCCAACTAAATGTATCAGATGTAATAGGATCTTGCTGTAACTTTTGAATGAGTGTCCATACTTCTTTGTCCTTCTTCCATTCATCTCTTGCTTCGGTTATCCAATCTGTTTGGATAATAGAAATGTTACAAAGAAATGCTTCCACCTCTTCATTCTTTCTTGAGAGTGCATTTGCAACAACATTAAGCTTCCCTTTTTTGTAGATTATTTCAAAGTCATAACCCAACATCTTTGTGACCCATTTTTGCTGCTCTTTTGAAGATATTCTTTGTTCCAAAAAGTGTTTAAGACTATCATGATCAGTTTTTACCTTGAAGTGTCTTCCCATTAGGTAAGTTCACCATTTCTTTAGTGCATGCGGTATTGCTAACATTTCCTTCTCATAAATAGGTTTCTGTAAATACTTTCCTTTGATTGGACGACTTTCAAAAGCAATGGGTCTTCCTTCCTGCATTAAAACATCACCAATTCCATTTCCTGAGGCATCACATTCCACAATAAAGGTTTTTGTGAATTCTGGCGTAGCTAAGACCGGTGTTAGGCACATTGCCTCTTTAAGATGTTCAAAGGCCTTAGTTGCTTCAGGAGTCCATGAAAATGCATCTTTCTTCAATAATGTTGTTAGAGGTGCTTCTATTCTCCCATAATTCTTAACAAACTTGCGATAATACCCTGTTAACCCGAGAAATCCTCGCAACTGCTTCATGGTTGTGGGGACTTTCCATTCCTTAATGGCTTTAATTTTGTTAGGGTCTACTTTAACACCCTCGTGAGATACAATATGACCCAGATATTCCACCTCTTGTACTCCAAAGAAACATTTGGATTTTTTTGCATATAATTGTTTCTCCTGCAATAGTTTGAGCACCCTATCAACATGGTCAACATGATCCTTCCAAGACCTGCTGTAGATTAGTATATCATCAAAAAATACTAGCACAAATTTTCTAAGGAAGGGTTTGAAAATGGAATTCATCAACCCTTGAAATGTAGAAGGTGCATTGGTAAGGCCAAAAGGCATGACCAAAATTCATAATGACCCTCATAAGTTCGAAATTTTGTTTTTGGAATATCTTCAGTCTTCATTCTAATTTGATGATATCCTGAACGAAGATCCAACTTGGTAAAATAAATTGCTCCATGTAATTCATCCAATAATTCATCAATCAGGAATGGGAAATTTGTCTTTAATGGTGAGCTTATTGAGCTCCCTATAATCCGGACACATTCGCCATGATCCATCCTTCTTGTGTACCAATACTACAGGAGCAGAGAAAGAACTTTGACTAGGTTGAATTATACCTGCCTCTAACATTTCTGCAATCAAGCGTTCAATTTCGCTCTTTTGGAAGTAAGGATATCTATAAGGCCGGATGTTTGGAGGAACACTTCCTGGAATCAAATGAATAGCATGATCATGATCACGAATAGGTGGGAGTCCTTTGGGAGTTTCAAAAACCTTGGAATGATTGTCCATGACTTGTTGGAGATCTATAGAAATAGATGATTTTGATGTTGGAACTTCTAGTGAGCATAATTATGCAATTACGCCTCGTTGTTCCTTATTTAGAAGCTTTGTCATGACATTAGAGCTTATTATCTTTCCTGGCTTCCTTGCAATACCCCGTAGTTCGACTTCCTTTCCTTCTGAAAAAAGTTTCAAGAAAAGTTCTTGAAAATTAAAAGCTACCGTCCCCAAAGATTGTAACCATTGCACTCCTAGTACACCATCAACACCTCCCATAGGAATGGAAATAATTGGACTATTCAATGTGTATTCCCCCATGGTTAGCTTGATATTATGGCCTTTTCTAGAGCAATTTATAGTTCCTCCATTTGCAACCATCACTTGAAATTTTGGTACTGGGTATAGGAAACAATTCAATTCCTTGGCTACCTTAAAATGAATAAAATTATGGGTGCTACCAGAATCATTCAACACTATTACCTTTTTCTTCTTGATATGCCCTTCTATCTTGAGAGTTTGAGGAGTGGTAATTCCTGCCAATACATTACAGGATATGGTCGGACTCATTTCTTCCACTTCTAGGGCTAGTTCCTGGTGTATATCCTCTTCTTGTTCATTTTCTTCTTCCTCTTCACAATCTATGTAAAATAATTTCTTCTCAGCACACTTATGAACTTTAGTGTATTTGCTATCACAACTGTAGAAAATCCCTTTTGCTCTTTTTTCTTCCAATTGTTGTGGTGTCAACCTTGTAGGTTGTGGAAATATAGGCGTAGCAACACTTTCTTCTTTATAGAAGTGAGTGGTAGGCTTCCTTGTCGCCATAATTTTTCATTCAATTTTTCTTGCCAACCTGAATGCCTTCTCCAATGAATCAGGTTCCAAAACGTGAACTTCATGTTGGATGTTATCCTTTAAAGTACCTATGAAGAGATCAATCCTGTGTTCCTCTGGAATATCAGTTACCCTTATATTCAATTTTTGGAAGTCTTCAATGTGCTCCTCCACTAAACCCTTTTGTTTGAGATTGATCAATTGGCTAAATAAGGTGTTGCTCTTTGTATCCTCATAATGTGCTATCATTTCCTCCGTAAAAATTTACCAAGTGACATTTTTTTATGGGAGCAAGGCCATTGATAGCATACAAATGTATTTTTTTCTAAATATAAAGTTGCAATGCGTACCTTTTCTATGTTTTGCACATTATAGATATCAAAATATTGGTCTATCTGTAGTATCCATGTTACAGGATCCTTTCCATCAAACTTCCTCATATCCATTTTTGGAATATGGTGGTTCTTCCCGCTAGAATTAGAGTTTAAGAAGTCACGATTAACATTTATTTTGTTCTCATCATGAGTTTCCTCTAGTATCTTTTCACCATTAGGAAACATTTCTTGTATCAACTTTGTCAAACCTTCCATGTTTTCTTTTAGATCATTCTTCATGTTTTCCATGTTGTCTTTCATTTTTTCATCGATCTTAGCTTCCATGTCATCCATCTTACATTCCATGCCAACTTCCAGGCCATCTATCTTAGATTCCACACCTTTCTTCAAACCATCCATCTTCACTTCCATGCCTTTCTTCGAAACTTCCATTTCATTTTTTGTTGCTCTTTGCGAGAGAGAAATTTGGTGGACT
>JAXQQM020085508.1:0-29169 GCA_034641835.2 Pinus albicaulis | reverse complement strand
ATTGTTTGTGCTTAACCTAGTGTCCTAAATTGAGTTCATTAATTGTCAACCAGGGTTGGTAAACTGCTGAAGTGAAGTGCACCATATGTGCCTAAGTAACCTCTTCCTACTTCGTTGTGTTTAATGTTTTCTGATGTTTTTGGTTTTATGGTTTTATATTTGAAAAATGGAAAGAACTAAATGCTGGTGAAAAGTAGGTGTTGGTCACACTACAAACAGTCCTAAATCATGTGTGGTATGCAAAACTAGACAGTAACTCACAACACAAATTTAGTCCAATTCTTTTGTTAGAGATATGGTGGAATACTTCAAGAAAAGGATAAATTTAGTGCAGTGAGGTTTTCCTAAACAACAATTTACCATATCACAAAGCAGATCTTATCCATGACTAGAGATTTGTTTGAATATATTTGGAGAAGATAGTTCTGCAACACATTGAATAATTCTACTCTAAATTAATCAAGGGTACTGAAACTAATCTATTCTGCAACCTAAATTGTCATTACTAAACCTTATTCGGAAGTTAAAGTCTTTTGGAATAAGTTTGAGGAAAAGGCTAGTTGCACAATTAAGAGAATTTGCAGAATAGTAAAGGCCGTGAAATGATATTACCAATTCCTGTCTGCATGGTGATATGTTGGAAAAGTTTAATAACAGGAATAGTCTTTATAAATAATGAAGGCCTTAGTTTAGTAAAACAGAACTATTATACAACTAACTAATGAGACTTGACTATACATTAAGCAAAACATGAACAAGAATGCAATTAATCAATTTTGAAATACAAATGACAGAGTTAAGCTAAAGTTCAATTAATCAAACTGAAAACACGGTGACCACAACTGGGCTAAAATGCAATTATTCAATCTGGAAAGATGGTGAACAGAATTAAACTAAAATGCCATAATCCTAACTTTGAAGTACAATGAACTAAAGCGCTTTTTGATCTCCGGAGTATTAAACTACAGTGCAACTAATCTATTGCATATTACGGCCTTATCTTGTTTAATATAGTGATGTTTTGGAATAGCTTATGAAAACAAGTCTGGTTGTACTATCTAATGCAAATTGGCAGAAAACACACAGTTTGAAATGAAAACACAATTAAACTCCTAAAATACCACAGTTAATTCCCATTCATCATTAGAGGTATTTTGGAAGAATTCATTAGAACGAGACTAAACTGCAGCATTCAATACAAATGAACATTAAAACGCAGAATTCAGAAAATTAACTAAGCTAAGAATGAAACGAGAGTTACTTATCTAAATTAAAAACTCCTCGGGCAGTAGGGACCCTCTACCACTAGAGTAGCACGCAAATTTTTAACTCCTCAACGTTGCTTCAATTCATGCATCAAAGCTGAACTTTTTTTATTAAAGGAAAACGTTTAGAAAAACAAAGTAACACAGTCTTGGAGAACTAAAAACAAAACATCCACTAGCTAGCGTCTCTCGGTCTCCCGAGTGATTCTTATAATGGAATTACATAACTAATCTTTGAGAAAAATAGGGATAAGTGTCTTTCCCACTTCTAATCGAATTAAAACTCTTATTGAAGGTTGCGTACTTTGCTGCAGACAGCTGTAGAGTCTGTGTCCCAGTAGAACTCTACCTCTTGGTTTTGGTTTCCCACGTGCATAACCACCTGTAGAATTGTGCTCAGACTTTGTAGGGAGCAAGGAATGATGTGGATGAAGTCTGGAATTTGCCCATATGCGCCTTTCTTTGAGACGACACCTGTAACCCACTTAAACTCTAAAACAGCTGCGGAAAACGTGATCAGCTACGGAACACGTGATCAGCTACGGAACGCCTATATTCTGTAGCTATTTTGAAGAAAATTATTAAAACAGCAAAAATCATGAAAATACAATATGTTAATCGATTTCATGTAATCTTTAAGCAATCCTAATCATTCTTCATTGATTTTAGGCTTATGAAGTGATAAAATAATGATGAAATGAAGTGAAGGTTTGTAAAAGAGAAGGAAATTCTAGAGCTCAACATACCCCCACTGCAAAACTATTGCATGTCCTCATGCAATTTCATCAAAGCTTATTCCATTTTCTCTGAAACCTCTATTAGAACATCCAACCTTATCTTTCTGCTTCTTTTGGCCCTAATCTATTTTCTAATCTCTGTTAACTTTCAAAAATTAGTTCTTCATCTTCCTCTTGTAGTGGAGTGTCAAGTTTATTTTCAATAACCATGTCAGTTTTTCTTCTTCTGCTCCATCAAAAGATTTAGCAAAAGATTTTGTAATCTCCTTATGGAAGCCATCAAATTTCTCTATAAAATTTAGCCTCCCTGCTTATTGTAGTAGTTCCTTGACTTATGGATATCCTTCCAAATACTTGACTTCAACTGATTTTGTCCTGACAATTAGCCACATTCCTCCTCTATGCAGATTATCTTCCTTTCAAAATTACTTTTCTATGCTTGAAGCTAGATTGACTACAGAGTCTAATGATTTATTTTTGAAACTGTATCTCTGTGTCTGAAGATGGATTAGTTGAAGAATGATGCTTTACCCTCAGAATTACCTTTCTGCACTTAGAGATGGATTGGCTGCAAAGTGTAATGGAGGTGAATGGATGCTATAAGGGAAAATGAAGTGGCTATGGATCTGAAGGAGAATTTATGATGAACTTGTGGTGAAATAAGTGAATGATACAATCTTAAGGAGATGTGGAATAGTAGGTTGGAATGTTGGATAAGGGATATGGCCAAGATATGTTAATCAATTCGAATGATAGGTTGTTTTAGGAAACATATGATTATACACATTGTATCTATTTCATGTTTTGACTTTTTTCTATTAAAATAATTTTCACAATTTACCTCAGAATTTTGACCTTGTTAATTGCTGTGCTTGATGTTGTTCCTTTGGTCCTCTTTGAGCATGTTGGTCTTCAAAACAGAATCCTTCAATTTCCTGTAATCATCATCTCTTTGTAGGTTGTACAATTATGTCAGAACTGTTGAATAAGATGTGGCTGCAACATGCAATCTGTAAAAAGAAATGAAGTATGAATATGGAAGATGGATGTGAAATGTAATGGAGTGAAAGTGGAATAGGACTTGTGAAATGAAATGAAAATGGCGTGAGATGGAGTGAAAGTGGAGTGAGATGGAGTGGAATTGTAGAATGAAATGAATTTTTCAATTTCTCTCAAATGGTACATCAAACTTCCCTAAAATTTTCTGAGGTTGTTACCAATATTATTATGCATCTTCTGACGAAAAATCTCTTCCATTGGTTGCACGGATCTCCCAAAAAATGAGAAATGGTTGTAGGTGAAAGTGGCCAATTTCTTGAAGAATACACACTAAAATTTTCTGAAATTTTTTGTTTATTCACCCTACCTCAATGCATTTACCATAAAAATTTCAGGACCAACGGATGCACGGTTTGAAAGTTATGATAAAATCAATTTCTGCCCTGTTTCACCCTTCATTTTGCCCAATGTTGCAACAAAAATAGTACGCCACGAACTCATTTTAAGGCCGAATTGAGTGATTCAAAAGGGAAACTGTGTATTTTTACCTTCTCTACTGCCACATGCTTCTAGAATTTAATTTTGATGAATAAAAGGCGTTGATGTGCAAAAATACTCAAATCTGTCCTATTCTGTCCATAATGCTGAAAATTGAAAATCTGCTTGAAAAACCCTTCTGAAATGCCCTTAAAAATTGATTTTTTCCAAATTCTATCCGCGTTATACTCAATTTATCATATTCTGAGAAAACCCAGAAGCTCATAATTTTTTATTTATGCTCCAATCTCTTGCAATACTTGCGCCAAAACTGCCTCTGGAAAAAGTTGCAAAAAAAAACAAGAACAGGCTACTACAGCAATAGCTGCAGAAACTGCCACTTTCCGCAGTTGTTATTGAATTGAAAAAAAAATGAACATGATGCTACAAGAAACTAATAAAATTTACTGCTGCAAGTTGTTGTTGATTCCATAAAACCATTAGTCTTCATCAAAGCCAACATTCATGGTACAATTCTTACCATGCGAATAAATGTGTCGAAGTCGAGCACGGGAAGAAATCATTGGATTACCGATCAATAATGAAATCATTAACCAATGAGAGACAACTCACCGATAATGTAAATGAGTGTCAAGGTACCTTAGTGCATCTTGACAGGGACAAATGAATGTGTTGAAGTCGAGTCGCCTGCAAGATTTGACAATCAAGAGACATTGTTGTATTCCCATTGTTATCAACAAGGAGGCTTTCCATTGATGAATGCAAGCTCCAAGGCACTTCAAATAATCTCTAATCTTGATCCCAGATAAATTGTTGAGGTCGATGGGACAAGATCTGTTGGAAGGTGAATATTAAGGAATTCCATATCATCCAACTCGAGCATAGAACCAAAAATTATTTGAAGAACCATGGAAGATTGAAACCATCATGAAATTGCAGAACTTATTGTGAAATTTTCTCGCCAGTTGCCTAGTTTTCAAGAAAAGCTCATGTCCAATCGCGCCAGCAAGCTGGTTTTCACAATAGGACTTATTTTTCTCTTTACTTTTTTTTTTTTCTCTTTTTTTTTTTATGTCCTACTCTACTTGAAAAAGAAAATCTTGTTCAAGTATATGAGTACTTCCAATGGAACCATGTCTGTAACAAGATGATAGATAAACTCATATGCAGGTTTGAAAGACATTCTTTGATATGTACCTGTATATGAGATGCCAACTGTCTTGATTTAGATGATGTCAAAAGATATTGAATAATTGAGCATTGGAATCCAATGACTGAATTGAACCAAGATTCAATGTAATCTTGTCTTCCTTGTATTTCCTCTATCATGAAATGCAAGTCTTCAGAGATGTGATCTTCATTCATAGAATCTAGTGATAGGCATGCATGAGACTTTTCAATCTCTGGTTCCAATATCTCCTCTTTATCAATAGACATCCATGATTCTTGGACCTTATCTGAGTCTTCTTCTTCTAGTTGTTGTTCTTCAATGACAGCTGGTGAATTATTTTTCAATACCTCAGAATTGTAAGTTGATTGAGGTGTTTTATTGTTGGGGATATGAAATGGTTGTGGAGGTAGTGGAGTGGGAATGAATTTTTGGCGTGCTTGTGTGGATGATAATGGGAAAGGTTGAATTGAGGTCAAATAAGGGTGATATTGATGTTGTAGTGGAGGTAAATGGTATGGATAACATTGATCATGGAATTGAGGATAGAGAGGGAAATATTGAGGATATGATGGATTTCCTTGATAGGGCCTTTGCCAACTTTGTTGCCAAGATTGGTTTTGAGGTTGGGATTAATATGGCCAAGGTTTCCAAGGTTGATTTTGAGGTTGGGATTGATACGGCCAAGGTTTCCAAGGAAAGGGTGTTTTCCAATTACCTTGAGTTTTTTGTGCATAACCTTGAAACTGTGCATAAGGATATTGCATCATATTGGGTTGATGAGGCTGCCACAGTCCTCTTGGAGCTACATAAGAGAGTTGCTCTTATGCTTGATTTGCTCCATTATTCTTCTGGTAAATTACCTTCAACCCTGGTAATGATGGGCAATCTTCAGTAGTATGTGATCCTGCACAAATTTTACACATTTTAATGTGATTAAGTGGACATTCATGCAAAACATGTTTCTTTCTACATTTAGGGAAAAATATAAATGAAGCAACTTTTTGCTTGTTTTGCGCTCTTAGCATGTCAGTTTGTTCATTTAAATTACCAAAAATGTTTATCAAATTGTTAGGTTCAGTTTGACTTACCAATCCTGATGTTGACTTACTTACTTTTTCCATAAATGGATCTTGAGGGGACCTTACACACTTTGCTTTTCCTCTTGATATGTTCTTGCACAGTTCACAAATTTCTTGAAATGACAATCGATAAACATCTCCTTTTCCCACAAGATTAAGAAGATCAATCCATTCATCCTTTATAGCATTTAGTAGGAGAGTTTTTAATGCATTTGATCCTAAATTATGCAATTTAGATCTTTTGATATTATAAGTAAATCTCTCTACTAAATCTTATAGGCTTTCATCCTCTTTTTGGTTCATGTTAAAGACTTCATTTCTAAGGTCATGGTGCATGCAATAAAATTTATATTTTTCCAAAAATACTCTTTTCATATCATCCCATGTCCTTATAGAATTTGTTCCTAAAGTCATGAACCATCTAAGAGCTCTATCCTTCAATGTTGCCGGAAACAAATTCAATTTTTGCATGTGCAATGAGTAGCCATAAGATCTACAAATTATTTCAAATTAAAAAAGAAAGGTTTCCGGGTCTTCTGATCTCATACCTTTGAAGTTAGGAAGTACAGATGGATGGATGTTCTTCATTTGAATGTTGATATCAGTTTCTTGAATGGGAAATCCAAAAGGATCTTCCTCATTGTCATCATCTCCATCCATTTCTTCAACCTGCTTTTTCACCTCTTCTTCTACCTGCAAAAATATGAATTCATGATGGGGGGTGGTAGGTGATTGAAGTTTTTTTTTTTTTTTTTTTGGATGTAAGAAATAAGGTTACCTAGTTACACTTCCCCGGAAATGGCGCCAAAATGTTTGTGCTCAACCTAGTGTTCTAAATTGAGTTCATTAATTGTCAACCAAGGTTGGTAAACTGCTGAAGTGAAGTGCACCATATGTGCCTAAGTAACCTCTTCCTACTTCATTGTGTTTAGTTTTTTCTAATGTTTTTGGTTTTATGGTTTTATATTTGAAAAAGGGAAAGAACTAAATGCTGGTGAAAATTAGTTGTTGGTCACACTACAAACAGTCCTAAATCATGTGTGGTATGCAAAACTAGACAGTAACTCACAACACAAATTTAGTCCAATTCTTTTGTTAGAGATATGTTGGAATACTTCAAGAAAAGGATAAATTTAGTGCAGTGAGGTTTTCCTAAACAACAATTTACCATATCACAAAGAAGATCTTATCCATGACTAGAGATTTGTTTGAATATATTTGGAGAAGATAGTTCTGCAACACAGTGAATAATTCTACTCTAAATTAATCAAGGGTACTGAAACTAATCTATTCTGCAACCTAAATTTTCATTACTAAACCTTATTCGGAAGTTAAAGTCTTTTGGAATAAGTTTGAGGAAAAGGCTAGTTGCACAATTAAGAGAATTTGCAGAATAGTAAAGGCCGTGAAATGATATTACCAATTCCTGTCTGCATGGTGATATGTTGGAAAAGTTTAATAACAGGAATAGTCTTTATAAATAATGAAGGCCTTAGTTTAGTAAAACAGAACTATTATACAACTAACTAATGAGACTTGACTATACATTAAGCAAAACATGAACAAGAATGCAATTAATCAATTTTGAAATACAAATGACAGAGTTAAGCTAAAGTTCAATTAATCAAACTGAAAACACAGTGACCACAATTGGGCTAAAATGCAATTATTCAATCTGGAAAGATGGTGAACAGAATTAAACTAAAATTCCATAATCCTAACTTTGAAGTACAATGAACTAAAGCGCTTTTTGATCTCCGGAGTATTAAACTACAGTGCAACTAATCTATTGCATATTACGGCCTTATCTTGTTTAATATAGTGATGTTTTGGAATAGCTTATGAAAACAAGTCTGGCTATACTATCTAATGCAAATTGGCAGAAAACACACAGTTTGAAATGAAAACACAATTAAACTCCTAAAATACCACAGTTAATTCCCATTCATCATTAGAGGTATTTTGGAAGAATTCATTAGAACGAGACTAAACTGCAGCATTCAATACAAATGAACATAAAAATGCAGAATTCAGAAAATTAACTAAGCTAAGAATGAAACGAGAGTTACTTATCTAAATTAAAAACTCCTCGGGCAGTAGGGGCCCTCTACCACCAGAGTAGCACGCAAATTTTTAACTCCTCAATGTTGCTTCAATTCATGCACCAAAGCTGAACTTCTTTTATTAAAGGAAAACATTCAGAAAAACAGAGTAACACAGTCTTGGAGAACTAAAAACAAAACATCCACTAGCTAGCGTCTCTCGATCTCTCGAGTGATTCTTATAATGGAATTACATAACTACTCTTTGAGAAAAACAGGGATAAGTGTCTTTCCCACTTCTAATCGAATTAAAACTCTTATTGAAGGTTGTGTACTTTGCTGCAGACAGCTGTAGAGTCTGTGTCCTGGTAGAACTCTACCTCTTGGTTTTGGTTTCCCACGTGCATAACCACCTGTAGAATTGTGCTCAGACTTTGTAGGGAGCAAGGAATTATGTGGATGAGGTCTGGAATTTTCCCATATGCGCCTTTCTTTGAGACGACACCTGTAACCCACTTAAACTCTAAAACAACTGCGGAAAACGTGATCAGCTACGGAACGTGTGATCAGCTACGGAACGCCTGTATTCTGTAGCTATTTTGCAGAAAATTATTAAAACAGAAAAAATCATGAAAATACAATATGTTAATCGATTACATGTAACCTTTAAGCAATCCTAATCATTCTTCATTGATTTTAGGCTTATGAAGTGATAAAATAATGATGAAATGAAGTGAAGGTTTGTAAAAGAGAAGGCAATTCTAGAGCTCAACAGATATTTAAAATGATCATCTTGAAAACCCTACAAATCTTTGAAAGATGAGTATTCATTTGGCGCAAGTATGAAATTTAAAGAATCTAATAAGGAAACCCTAATATGATCTCATTCATGGAATTTGTTAAGGATGTGATAACCTGACATAACCAACAATGAGCATTGAAGTGCCTTATCGTCCTAACAAACCTTTGAACCTTCAAATAGTGGATCATAAAATTTTAGTGGCTTGGGGAAACAAACAAATGTATACAAACAAATATTATCAAATGTATCAGTGGTATCATGATTAACTAGATGATAGTTATTAAATCCAATACTTTGATCAGCTAGGTCATTTAACACATGCGATTCTTCATTTCTAAAAAATAGAGATGAATCAACTAGAAAGATTAAATGAATGGTTTGGGTTGTAGAATTTTCTTCTTCACATGCTAAGGATAAAAAATCAAAATAAAAATGAGCTAAAAATCCATTTCTTTCCTCTTCCAAATGTAATAGATCATTACCTCGTATTTGATTACATGTTATGCCAACAAAATGGGAGTCTATGGGATTAAAGATGATTGTTGGTATAACAGATTCGACTAACCAATCAGGATACAAGGAATAGTGAAAGTAATATGAAAAATATCAAAATACTCTCGTGAGGATAAATTCATTAAATCATATTCAATATTCATATGTTTCATCAACATATCATTTGGAGGAATCAACACATTAGCACACAATTTACGCTCCAACAAACAATTTGAACACCCACTTTCACCCAAGAGAATGTATTATGTGAAAACAAAAATACTTACCTTCATAACATGTGCAAGAGGGAAAATGTCTCTTTTGTTGATAAGAGAGTTTGCTAGAAAATACTTCTCAAGCTAAGCTAAAAAATGAACATGAAAACCATGGAAGCCTCTCAAAGGTGTGCATCCCTACACATTATTCCTCATATTGAGCACACAAAAGGAATCTTTCAGACGATGAGAAATTCTATCTTGATAATCAAAATGATAGGCTTTGGAACCTTATACATCGCTTGAAGATATGTATTTTGTTGTATCTTAAGAGACAATCCCTTGGTTGTGAAAGGAATCAGTGCTCAAGACATTTTAAAAGTGTGTCACAGAAATAATTTTATCATGAGGTCTTTGTTCTATCCCTACAGAAACTAGTTTTCTAAAACCCTTAATTATCTAGAATAATAAAAGATTTCACAATGCCATTGACTACTGTTGGGGCCTTTGTTTTGAATTTTGTATGAAGACAGATTTTGGGTCACGGATCGGCACGTGGCAGGCACAACAATGGTAGGCAGCGGAGCTGCCAAGGTTGCGAAGGAGCAGGATATAGGTGGTGAGGTTGGCGCAGACAAGTGCAGATGAAGGAAAGATGCGGCAAAGGACAGACAGTGAAACTCCTGTTCAACAGGAAGAAGCCGAAAGCAACCGAGTCAGAACACAGGGGAAACTAACAGTTGCACTAGCTGGTGAATAAATAGGTCGTCACCCAGCAGCAAAAGGCTACACACACCAAGAAAGGAAGAGGTTAGAGTAGAACGAGGCCGAGGGGTAGATGCCACAGGAGAGCTCTATCCTGGTCTCGACATCGTTGTATTCCCTGTGTCTCCATAGATATGTTATTGTTGTAGTATCTCTCTTTGTCTTGCAGGACCTTTATAACTGAATCTGGAAGCTCATTCTTTCGAGCGATGTAACACTTGATTCTGTTGAATGGTTATTAATATATCTAAAGGTTGCTAATGTATCATATGACTTAAATGTGTTGCATGATTCCTGTAGTACTTTAAAATTTTAATTGGTTACTATCTGCATGATGTTCAGAGAGATCTTCTATATAGGGTGTTATGTATGTGTATGATTCTGCGTTAGCTTCGAGTTGTGGATCCATCTGCTGATACCAGTCTGTTCCCCCCACTTCATGTGGTCGCGGCACACCTCAGGTGAGACTCTCTGCTCTTCTGAGTAGGGTGAAAATGTCGGCGTGGTACTAGACTACAGCGGACTCCCTTGTTGGCGCAATCCTTGAACCTGGGTCTTGCCCATGAGACCTGTTTCCTCGCCAACAAATGGTTCCGTTGTCGGGACCCTAAACTTCATCAGGGGAACTAGATCATGGTATCAAGGATCTTCGAAGGAGAAATACGGAGATGGTGGGATAACCACCTGGACCAGTTTATAACTCAGCAAGCTGAGTTTAGAAGTCAAAAAGAGAAGGCGCTCAGAAATCTAGTTATGTTCTCTAATTCTACCAGGGATACCTACGATATTTTCTGGGGGAAGTTCCCCAGCGAACTCTATAGCTAGTTGCGGAGGCTGCAGACCAAATTAACTAAGGACAAATCGCGGAAGATCAACCGCAAGTGGGTGCACGGAGATTTGGTGGCCCTTCATCGGCTGGATACCGAGTTGACCTAAGCTGTGGATTTCTGGGTAGAATCTACCTTGGACAGGTATATTGTGGAGTTCACAGCAGAGTGCTAATAGTCTTTCTCCATAGCAAAAGATATATTCCAATCTGGACTAAGAGGGAAGCTGCTGAAAGAAATTCCATTGTGGATTAAGGCCTTGATGGTGGACGAAGGGCTGATGGAGTTCCAGAAATCAGGAATGGAAGCGTAAACCTCCAATGCTGAGGGAAGGGCCTGAGGGACAAATGCTACAAGAAATGTGAAGAGGGGGAGTAGGGGAATGGATGCTCAAACCGCAAGGAGGTTGAGGGAGCGACATGCACATTAGAGGGTGCAAATCGCCGAAAGGTGGCGAGAGAGGGTGTTGAGGGAGTTAGAACGATAGGGGAATAGTTGGAAGGATAAAGAGGAGGCGCCTCAGAAGATAGTGGACATGGAAGGCCAAGTGGGTCCCCAGGAGATGGGAGGGATCGTTGAGTCAGTGCGGCGGGTGCATGGGAGCCCAGCCCGGAGGGAGAGAGAGACGATGTCTGATGAAGGAGATGTAGACACGCGCCCCGAAGAAGATTCTGATGTCGAGTGGTACGTCGTGATGCAGAAGTTATTCCAAGAAAGGACAACATTCATATCTCCAGGTATTTCTACTCCCCAAATTTTGAATAGAACGGGTCCCTACCTTCCCCTAGTACTCTATAAGCCCCTAAGTGATATTTTTGTTAAGTTAAAAGATTTGAGCTGATTGAATAGCAGTCATTTGTTAGCAACAACATATGTTACTAGTATCACTGCCAGTGGTATACTTACACAACCAGGACCTGGAGGGTTCATTCTAGTTACTCCTCCACAAGCAAATATGGCGGGATCATTCACCCGGTACCCAGAATTTTCTGGGCGGGGTAACGACAATGTGGAGCAGCACTAGTACCTCTGTGAAGCCATATGGAGGGCTAGGCAGACGCCAGATGTAGGAAAGCTGATCGAATTCCAAACCACGCTGAGAGAAAGGGCATTATGCTGGTTCATAAAGTGGTCAGAGGCCCACCAGAATCCAGCGATTGTGGATGTCAAGTGGGACTTTGTCAGAGAGTTTAAGCTACCCCAAACGGACAAGCAAGGACTGTCTGAACTATGGGACATCAAGCAAAGAGAAGGAGAGACTGCATGGGAGCTGATGCGCACACTACTACATTTGGCGGAAATTCTGACACTTGGTTCCGACGCTTTTGACCAAATGTCGGAAATTGTCCCAAATTTTTTCCATCCCGCCCAAAACCGTCGCTATACCGACGTTTATAGAAACGTGTCGCAATACCGACACTTAGAAAAGTGTCCCAATTGCGACATTTTGAGTAAGCCATCGCAATTGCGACACCATGGCCCAAAGCGTCGCTATTGAGACGACTCCAAATGTCGCAACTACGACACAATGTCTAGGTGTCGCCATTGCGATGTTTGGAGGCACCCGTCGTAATAGTGACGCTTTTTCCGCCGTCCGTATAATGACACTTATATGTGCGCTACATAAAAATACGAAACTTATATGCGCGCTACATAAAAATTTGAAACTTATATGCGCGCTACATAAAAATGATTTTATTGTTTCGTATCCGTCGCAATAGCTACATTAACATCTGATATCACGTGTGCATTCACCCTCCACTCTTGCAGAACAGCATTTTCCCTCAGCATTTTCCCTCGTCGTTCGCCCTCAGCTCTTGCAGAACAACATTCGCCCTCAGCTCTTGCAAAATGGTAAGTTCTTACTGCAGGCCCTTCCTCCTATAGTAGGGTTGACTCTATTTGGGTTTTTTTGGTCAATTCCATTGGATTGTGTTAGGCTGTAGGGTTCTCTTTAGATGTCAAGAATCAAGATTCAATACCCTCTATTATATTCATCACCCAATACAAGATTTAATTTTTTCCCAAAGAAACGCTTATTAATTTGGCAGCCATTATTTCTCCCTGCTTTAAAAACCCTACATTTAAATGAAAACAAGCATTGCATTTCAACTACAAAAATCTATTAGTGTTCAAATGTACATGTGTGCTACATTAATTTCTGATATCACGCATGCCTTCGCCCTCCGCTCTTGCAGAACAGCATTCGCCCTCAGCATTCACCCTCAGCTCTTGCAAAACAACATTTTCCCTCAGCATTCACCCTCAGCTCTTGCAAAACAACATTTTCCCTCAGCATTCGCCCTCAGCTCTTGCAGAACAGCATTCGCCCTCGGCTCTTGCAGAACGACATTCGCCCTCATCTCTTGCAGAACAACATTCGCCCTGCATTCGCCCTCAGCTCTTGCAGAACAGCATTTGCAGCATTCACCCTCAGCGTTCACCCTCAGCTCTTGCAGAACAGCATTCACCCTCAGCTCTTGCAAAATGGTAAGTTTTTACTGCAGGCTCTTCCTCCTATAGTAGGGTTGATTCTATTTGGGTTTTTTTGGTCAATTCCATTGGATTGTGTTAGGCTGTAGGGTTCTCTCTAGATGTCAAGAATCAAGATTCAATACCCTCTATTATCTTCATCACCAAATACAAGATTTAAATTTTTCCCAAAGAAACGCTTATTAATTTGGCAACCATTATTTCTCCCTGCTTTAAAAACCCTACATTTAAATAAAAACAAGCATTGCATTTCAACTACAAAAATCTATTAGTGTTCAAATGTACATGTGTGCATCACTTGTGTAGGGTATTCCTTTTCCACTTTCACATTATCCAAGAATGTGTGCAGTATAGTTCATATTTTTGTGATTTAGATTATCTTGAAAAAGGAAAGGTAAATTATTTCCCATGGAAAAAGAAGGTTTTCCCTTTTTATAGGTTGTTTGGACTTACGTGGAAAAATTTATGGTATGCCTTTCATATTATGTAGTTTAAATTTGAATTAACAGGTTATTCTACATGAAAATATAATTACCTATGTGATTTCCTTCATCACTAATTAAAATTATAGGGTTTCAATTTCCTAGACTCTAACTCATCTGATACTAAATTCTAGGTTCTCAATGGTGGATCACTCTTCCATTGATTTCCTTTCCCTCTGGATCTTATCATACTTTAAAAGTCATCAATGATACATATATTATTTCAGGTATCCCAAAAGGCTTTATAGTAGAACATATTGTGAAGTTTTTTTGACACTTGAGGATTCTTTTTAGAACTGCAACGTGGTCTAGGATATCGAGTTATATATCAAGCAACTTGTCCTTAATAACCACACTATGAGGTAGGTTCAACCAGTTTGAACTTGTTGGGACATAGCATATGAAGTTGTGTGATGAGTCCATATCACGGGTCTATTATGGTGAAAAAAGTGAAGACATGTAATGATAGTTATTATGTTAACATTACTAGAAACATTTTCGAAATTATCCATGCTATCAAGATGTCAAAATTCCAGGCATTAGGTGTCAATACTCGTAGCTAATAGATAATAATAATAATATAAAAAAATCACAACTTTATTCTTGAAATATGATTGTTACATATTGGTAACCTAGTTCATGAGTTACTATCACCCAAAGATTGCAAAACAAACTTAAAATATAAATTAAACCAACATGAGAATCCAACTAAGGGTTTCTCGACAAAATCATGCCATAACCTGGCATTTTGAAACCCAAATTTGAATCCATCATAAGTAATACAATGCAAACTGAGATGGATTTTCAATGCATGTTTGCATGCTACCCTTATTCTCTGTCTAGATATCATTTTTTAAATGGAACCATTAGTCAAGCCCACAGTCCTTTTTATGTGAAAAATTTCAGCTCTATTTGAGCTCTTTTTTGCTCCACCACCTCCATAAACAAATGCAAACATATATCATGATCTTGGAATTCCATTACATATGTATGTGCCAATGTTCCATAATCATGCCCCATCATCAATTTAAGAAATTTCCATTGAATATCAGATTATGGAGGGGGGGAACTTTTTGCTGCAACATTTGGCTCAAAATCAGGGACCATCTCTGTATGAGGTGAATGAGAACTATAGATATTTGAAGAAGTAGATTAGTGCCTTTTCCTCTGGCCATGGAGTCATATATAGTCATCCATCACAAAAATTTGTCTTTATTCATTCTCACCTTGAAATTTGCAAAAATTCATGCCCTAATTGAAACGACACTAAATTTGAAAGATATAATAAAAGTGCAAGCTAGAAGTGCCCTATTAATACAAAGGGAAAACCTTCCTACCTACCCTAACTGAGATAAATTTTGATTGAATAGGAAACATGATATTTCCAATGGAGTTGATCCAACAACTTGTTAAATGGATGGGACTAAATCATGCATTTGATTTCCAGGGAAACATGCGCATGAAGAGAAAAAGTGCAGAATTAATGGAAAATCCATACATGCCACTTATAAAAACTACACAGAAAGGTCAAAAAATACTTAAGGCCTTAACTTAATTTGAATCCAAAAATGAAAAAACAGGATTAGTGAAAACACGAGAGTGGTGTGGGTGAACAACATAAATAAAAAGTGAAGATACCTTTCCCCAAGATGCCTTTGTCACCGTTGTATGAAAACATGTTTTCCTTTCCCTTTATACATGCAAGTGAATGCATTATAGGCATGGTGTTTTCCCAGAATAGGAGAAGCCTACTTAAATATATCATTCGTGGATTGAATGTTTGGGTGCCTTAATGTGCAATGACATGTTTCCAGGACTGAATTCAATGCAAAGCATATTTGAAACTCTAACTCTGTCTTCCGGTGTCTTATTAGAAATTATTTCAGTTTTCATTTTGTGTTTTCAAGTTAGATATTGTTTTCAATTTTTTACATTTATAATTTTATTGCAATGTGGCAGACTGATCAGAGCAGTGCAGGAACAACCCCGAGACGGGATGATCGCGGAAAGAGGCCAGCGGAAGAACATGTAAAGTGCCAGCATTTCTCTATCTTGAGGTATTTTAGTTATTTACATAATTGAAATAATATTAATTTTGTTCAAATATGCAGACACCTAGCCATGGTACACCTGATGATTCCCTCTTTGAGGAAGAGATTTCTTCATCCCTATCTCCAGTGTTCTTGTTGCAAAAAAAGGCACGAGATGCAAGGTCGAAATTTAATACTTTGATAGACGCGCCTCAAACACCTGAAACAGAAGAGAGGATACAACATCTTATGAGGCAACTAGAAAGATATTAGGTAATAATAAAAAGTCAAAAGGATATTTTTTTTGTTCTACATTAGATGAATTGTGATAGTTTTATTTTTAATTTTTACTTTGACTAAACTAACAAAAATTTCTTTTGTATGTAGCGTTTTCTGGCATTTGCTGAACCCGGTGTTGGTGGTAGTGGGACACAAGGGCAAGAGATTGCCCAACAACCCTCTCGTACACCTTCTCCTCCTTTAGGTGCTAGCCAAGAAACACACCCTGCCCAAGCTGACACCCAGCCAACTGCTGAACGTGTTGGCAATGATGAGGCTGATATGGCCAGCTACATTATTGTGTTTCCTGGAGCTACACGTGTCAGCTCCATAGGGACCATTAATGGCACGTTGTTGGTGAACGATGAGGGTGTCCCTATAAAGCATGTACAACTCCCAGGTAAATTTTAATATTTTAACTATTTCATGTACTTCATCTAAAACACATTTATCATGTTTTTTTATTTTTAAATTAATGATAATATCTTTTTCTTTTTCTTTTGGTTTTATTCTGTGTAGGAAACAATGAGTTCTACAGGATTTTGGAGAGCCATGCGTTGGTAATTTTTGGCCCAACCATACGCACAGGGTGGAATTCCCAAAATTCCAACCTGAAAAAAGAACTTCTAGATTATCTAGAAGCCCTTTTTGGGGTCGGCACATTTGACAGAACAGCGGTGGCTCGAGTAGCCAGCAAATATTTGAAATATACCAGGGACACCTATAGGACGCAATTGCAATTTAACCCTAGATATGAGCATCCTCTCGCAGTTTCAGAGAGTGAGTGGAGAGCACTCATCCATGACGGAAAAGAGAAAAGGGCAAAGAAAGAAGGAAAAATGCCAACTGGACCCGCAAGGTAAATTACAACTTTAATTCGATAGCTTTAATTTTCTTTATGTCTAAAATAAAAGTGTGCTACGTCATATCTGACTTCAATCTTTTGATGCTAGGTTTCCTGACACCTCAAAGGCAACCAAAGCTAGGATTGAGAAAAAGGGCCATCACAAGCTAGGCCAGGGCGGCTACTTGAAATTAGCTGCAAAAATTGTAATTAAGTAGCTAAACATCTTATAATTAATTGTATCGCCTTCCAACGTTTTTGTAATCCTATCAAATATGATTAAAAATAGACAATCATATGTAATGTAGGGTGATGACTTCGGAACAGAAACTACAGAGGAAGATAAAAATATCGCTTTCCATTTCGGCTATCAAGCCGTAGTTGAACGTCGCAGAATCTTGGGGTAGGTCCCAAGATCCAGAATGCCTGATAAGGTAAAACATTAACCTTTCAATATGTTTGTTTTCTTCCATAAATTTAATGTCTAACAACTTTGTTTAAATCAGGGGAGCAGCACTACCGACGAGGCAAATAACCCAGTTTTAGAGCCAGATGTAGATGATCCTCACGTGCAACTTGATCATTGTAGTGGGGACCAGGCCGACAATGCTACTATCAGTGAGGGCCGTGACGGTAATTAATTTCCACTTATATTTTTTTCTAATTATACCTTGATGGTTGTCCTTATAACGTTTTTTTTTTAAATGACAGAGAATGTTTCCCTTGAGGATCTTACCACCAGAGAGGAAGACAGGGCAACAGTCTCAACGGCGACAAATGGTGCACCAGGTAAATAATCTCATTGCAATTTTTTTTATTAATATTACCGAACTAGTTCAATGATATTTAAAAACTGACAATTAAAATTTAATATTATCTGTTTTTGTAGGCGATGCCCCGTCACTGGATGAGACCAGACATCGTGACAACGCAACTAGGTCAGCGGCGACAACTGGTGCACCAGGGAAATAATCTCATTGCAATTTTTTTTATTAATATTACCGAACTAGTTCAATGATATTTAAAAACTGACAATTAAAATTTAATATTATCTGTTTTTGTAGGCGATGCCCCGTCACTGGATGAGACGAGACATCGTGACAACGCAACTAGGTCAGCGGCGACAACTGGTGCACCAGGTAAATAATCTCATTGCAATTTTTTTTATTAATATTACTAAACTAGTTCAATGATATTTAAAAACTGACAATTAAAATTTAATATTATCTGTTTTTGTAGGCGATGCCCCGTCACTGGATGAGACCAGACATCGTGACAACGCAACTAGGTCAGCGGCGACAACTGGTGCACCAGGTAAATAATCTCATTACAATTTTTTTTATTAATATTACTGAACTAGTTCAATGATATTTAAAAACTGACAATTAAAATTTAATATTATCTATTTTTGTAGGCGATGCCCCGTCACTGGATCAGCCCAGACATCGTGAATACGCAACTAGGTCAGCAGTGTGGGTCGAAAGGCATGAAACAGGAGCAGAGCACGATGATATTGATGATGTAATTAGGAGCTTTAAAAATAGGAAGAAGAAAAAGAAAATTTGATAATGTAAAATATTGTATTATTATAAGACAAACGTTACCATACTTGGAACGTTTTTTTGCGTTATATAAAAAACTCATTTATCATACTATTTTTATGTCAAGCATTAATTGCAATGTTTCCTTGCGTACTTTTTGTCTAATTTTTTTTTATTAGTTAATGAATATATTTTTTTATGCTCATGAAAGTAAAAAATGAAATATAGATTGGGTATTAGGGAATTGAGAGTGATGTGAGGGGGGGGAGAGGGGCCATAAGAGCTTCCACCTTCATGTGGTTGGCCCTGTTTAGTAGAGAATAATTTATTGGAGCGATTTAATCTTGGAGCAAACCACCCTCGATCCAGTGTAGCAACAAAAAAGTCACTGTTGACTTAGTTGCTACTCTTTCAGATCGTGGGAGGCTTGTTCCAAGTTCATGCGACTCCGATAAATTGTTCTTGAAACGAAGAGGAGCTTATTCAGGTATGTTTTGACATTTTCAACATATGTTCTAACATTATCATAAGAATGCATCTTAGAGTAAAAAATACTACATCAATTACTTGTATTTATTTTATAGATAATGATGGATTTTGATTGACTTGGCAGTGCAGGTACAAATCCTCTTGCATCATGAGCAATATAACTTGTCAACCAGGGTCATTTCCAGGATATTTTTTCTTGTGCACTTGACCAGGTTCGTAATGTCACATTTTGTAAGTTCCTTTACAATTCATAATTCAATATTAAGCTTGTTCATGATTATTATCTAGGTTTTTTGTATGTGTTTTTTCATCTATTTGATTGTAAGCAACTCTGCATGTTTCCTGTTGTTCACTATTATTTCTCCCATTACCACTCCCAGGATGAATCCGACTTTATTGTTACATAGGTTACTTTATTGTTACTATGATTTCTCCATTTACAATTTCATAGGTTACATCATGTAAATTTGTCAATCTCAGGTTGGTGATGAGCTTTAGTTCTCCAGATTTGGGGATTTTCTGATATTTTCTCCCTCATGTCATTCCTGCATCACCTCGTTGTTTGAGCATGCCAATTGTATACCACTTGTACCAAATGGCACATGTCAATCTCTGAGTGGTGCCACATTTCACCTATTTTCAGTGAGAGTTTAGGGTTTCTCTAACATAGCTTCAGAAATCCGATTCAGTGCCTGCTTGAATATTGTCACATAATACTCATGGTTTGGATTGATGAGCATGTTCTGAATGGTTGGTTGATTCATAAGAACCACCCATATATTCATCTTGAGATATTTCAGAAGTTTTCTTGGGTTTCCTTTTTCACCGTTTCTAGTGGGTGGGATGGTGTGGGGTGATCCATCAATACTGGTGCTCTTGTAGTAGGGAATTTGTTTTTGGGGATATAAAGGAGCATTTGATGTAGATATCCCATTGGATGCATTCATAGATGGGCACGAGAGGTCAAGAATTTAAATTAAAAATGTGCAACCTCTAGCATGGCAACCTGAAGGCCGCGAGAGACACTGGTTAAAGATTGTTTTGTGCTGGCCTTAATATAGTCGTGATTTCTTTCTATTATCTTAATGCAAATATATAGTCCGGTCTCATTAAAATGAGGATTGTGGTTGTATTTCTCTTTGTTTTTTTCTCTCTTAATGCTCCAGAAGTTGCCAAAAGTTGCGATAGTTGTTTAGTTTGCCTGTTACAACTTAAAAGTGGTTTTTAGCAATGGGAGTCATGTTTTTAAAGGTTCATACTAATATGAAGATCTTGTAATTCTATATTCAGCATAAGAGAAGATGGCCTCTGCTTTGGGCGGTATGACAACAATTGCCACATCTACCTCATTGGGTAACAATGGAAAGGGGAAGAAGTTGGGTGCAATGTTTGATAATTATGGCAGACAATTGTCTTCTCTTTCAGTTTTTTCACTCATTTCCTTTAATCGCTCAAGCAGAAGAGGGACTCTGAGATTACGCGACAGAGAGAAGGTAGTTAATACAAGAGCTATGGAAAAGGAGTTGTACTTCAACAAGGATGGCTCGGTGACAAAAAAATTGCAGGTCAGAGAAAAAATTATGTTTAAAGGAAGGTCACCTGCACGTGAAACTTCACTGCGGTGGATCTTTCCTTGTCCACTTATATTCGATTTTAATGTGTTATTTAATTTTTCATGGAGGGTTGTTTTGGCATATGGTCTGGCATTCAATTGCACACTTACTGAAAGCATTGTCAATTTGTCTTGCAGGGGGTGTGAACAAGCTTGCTGATCTTGTTGGAGTCACCCTTGGGGCGAAGGGCAAAATGT
Source organism: Pinus albicaulis (assembly GCA_034641835.2). Taxonomy (NCBI): domain Eukaryota; kingdom Viridiplantae; phylum Streptophyta; class Pinopsida; order Pinales; family Pinaceae; genus Pinus; species Pinus albicaulis. The sequence continues at coordinate 8,309 of JAXQQM020085508.1, read as the reverse complement.
TGTCTTGGAGAGCAAGCATGGTTCTCCGAAAATAGTTAATGATGGTGTGACAGTAGCTAAGGAGGTAATTTGTAGATGTGTGCTCTGGTTTTATTTTTAACATTGTAATGTCTTAGATTTGGTAGGCATAATTTGAAAACTCAAAGGTGAAAGGAAACATATTTGTTACCCAGTGGTCTACTTGGCCTATGGACTAGCCACATTAGAGTAATGCATAAAGCTTTTCACAACAATAAAAGGAAAGGGTTATGGGTGAGTCAAATTTTATTGTTATTGACAGTGTAATGAAATGTATCTCAATGCTATGGTTTTGGCCTTTTTATTGGTTGAATTAGAGGACCCAGTTAAAAATATTGGGGCCAAGTTGGTAAGGCAAGCTGTGGAAAAGACAAATGATTTAGCTGGGGATGGAACCACAACATCTGTTGTTCTTGCACATGTTGGAATATTGAAAAATTCCAGAACAATGAATGGAGAATAAATCTCCCTTCCTCTAACACGGAGAAAATAAAAATTTCTTTGACAGGAGACAGAGTTTCAATACTTTGAAAACAAACTTCTATTCCCTTCAATAACTCAAAAAAAAACTATTACACTTCTTCCTCATTGAGAGGGATTACAAAATTATGACTGCTACAAAATGCAGTGCATAAAACCAACTCACTGTCTGTTCAAAACAAACATACTCTGTCTCTAAAACACTCTACTATGTTTTTCCCTTTCGCACTGCTGTGCATACACACTTAAAAAGTTACACTCGGTTTTTCACTTTTTACACACTGCTGTGTAATAAAAAATTTACGTACTGTCTATAAAAAAAACTACCAAGCTTTTTTGACCTTTTTATTTTTATATGCCGTAACATATAAAACATATTATAATAAACCCTCTTTTAAAAAAATAAAATTAAAACTAAATTCTATGGCCCACCTTTCATTTCGCATATGATATATATATAACATATGTTTAAAACATATGTATATATTAAACTATCAAAACATTAAAGAACCCTTTCCGTCGGACTTCAAAATTCTGAATAGATTGAATTTCAAACCAAATTCGTGTTCCAAAATGGGATGCTGACGTCTGCCTAATTTTAACTCGAATTCTCAATCCAATGTGCCCTATAAAAAATTCGTGTCCGATTTTCAGGTTTTCAGATTCCCTTCAATTTCATGCGATCCAATATTAATGCTCCACGTGTCCTCCTTTTGAATTTACAAAACTGTCGGGTAAATTTATGTTTGTTTAATTTCTAGTTGGTGAATTGCGTTAATGCTGGTTGTTGTGTTTAAATACAATCCTGTACAGAAATATGGCTACGACCGTCTACAAAAAAAACTTGCAGGAATTTTAAATGCTAAATTAAATTTCTAGATGGCATGCAAGCAACCTCCAAAAAAAAAATGTTGCTGCTGCATCCGTCCTTCTGCTGCAGCAGTTGAAGTTAAAATTCAACAACACAGGGTTTAATAAGTGAGGGTGTAAAGGTAACTTTTTGTCGATAGTACTAGATTAAGATCATCTATTCATTTTTGTAGGGTCTTATGGTGTTTGGTTTTTTAGTTTTGGGTTGGGCTTATTGAGTCTAAGATATTTTTTGAGTGAAAAATTTGCTATCAAGTATTAAAAAATTTTGGTTCTTTTGTCAAAATTTATGAGCTTGTTAGGAAATACAAAAATGACAATGGTTGTATCTTAAATTTGTGGAAAATAATTTGAAATGAAACCTTTTTGTTTAGGTTGTTGCAGCAGGTGCAAACCCCGTTCAAATTACTAGGGGCATTGACAAGACAATAAAGGCCCTTGTTCCGGAACTCAAAATTTTGTCAAAGGAGGTAAACGCTTGCCTTTTGAGTAGGTTGGTTTTCCTTTTTGCTGATGGTTTGGTGTATCTAATTGAATTAGTTGCCTAAGGTATTTTTGGTTGCAAACTCCTTTTCATTTTTCATACAGTATTGGCCTTTTGGAATACATTTGATTGTGTGGTCTTGTTAGATCTACAAAATTTGTAGTTTTTTAGTCTTATGGCCGAGGTGCACTTTTATTATGGAAATAGTTGATGCAATATTGTCATTTAATATTTACTGCAGGGTAGCATGTTGAGAAGTTTCTTGTGAAACATTTGGTATTCAAAATGACACTTGATCCTATACAGCATCATGCACTTGACTTCAAAATTCATATTCAAAGTGTGCCAGACAATTCTTGCAAAATTTCAAATATTTATGTTGTTTTAAACCAATATCTTTTTCATGTACTGGATGCTGAAAATGTGAAAAAGACTTTGGTATGAAACCAACAGGTGAATAATTTCCAGCAAAACAACCACTTCCAAGACATGATTTAGAAGTAGAACAAATGTGCTTATGAAGCATAGAAAGATATCCTTTATGCATTGTCAATGTTTGGCTACGGTTATTTTTGGAGAAAATAAGTCCTTATTCCTAGAATAGTGATCTTCAATACAAGTAAATGCCAGAGAAGAGAGATCATCGTGTGACGCAACAAAACTGAAATTGGACCCCCAAGGAGAGCTGGTGTGTCTACAATCGCTCTGTCAGCATTTTCCCTTGGTGTACCCCGTTCTTTTCCTCCAGCCTGAGTCTTAATTGACTTCTTCTTTCTTCAGGTTTATTTATCAAATTCGTAGAATTTGATAAATAAATAATATCCACAATGGTTGGACTTTAATTTATATTCCCGAATTTATATTATCTCCAATCCTTATAACCAATGTTTAAATTTCAACACTTTGTATTTATACTCCACGTTTCTTTTTAAATAAATAACTTGTAATGAACTTTCGGCTCTATATTTCACCACCCAGCCTTACAACAATCACGCTCCAGACTTATGCTAATTATCCGCAAATCGTTTAATTAAACAATTTCATTATACTCCGGCCCCACCTATATATATCAATAACCAATCAAACACTTGTATCGTACTTGGCTATCCTCCGCACACCTTAGTTAACCTCCGGGCAAGTTCAACGTGCGACCACCGTCCGATGGCCCTTCTCCAAATCAACGACTCTTAGCAATTTCGCTCGGCTTCCAACGTCGGGCTTTAACGTGCGATGGCGTGGGTTAAACGGTTGTTTTCCGGGGTCACTTCGCCACGTGTCGCATTCCCTATGGAATCGCTCGCGAATAGGAAATACCGCCTACTCCGCAAAAGCGGTGTGATATGGGCAACCCGCTTTTGTGATTCCGCTCGTGGTTTTGGTAGAGGGCTTGACCACGGGTGCAAGTCTGGTTCCGCTATCCTTTTGTTTGTTAACTCATGTCCAATCCTCAGGTCAGGTTCCGAAAGCACAACAATTTTGTCTCTTTATTAAGCGGGATTTTTATATTTGAACAGTGTTCACGACCCCAGTTCTCTACACAGACCTCGCCTTCAGGTGGGGTGAGTTCACAGGGTTATCCAAAAATTTACGAGAATTCAAAGATAGAAGAATGGAATTATCAATACCCAATCGCCTCACAGATAAACAATTCTTCACAATTATCAGTTCGAGATAATTCAATGGCAACTAAGCTTGGAAATCATTTAACTGGAAATAATTGTTCACACATAGAGGTTTATTGCATAAATCCCCTCTCTACTCGCCTCTTCCCTCTCTACTTTTATTCATCCGAGGAATTACAATTTATATACATAACATATGGCTCTTCGGTTCCTCTGAGAGGACCGTTCTAGAAATCAAAAGGTCTAATTATAATAATTCAACTAACTGAAACAGTTCGACTCCTACAACTCTAACTATTCTAAGTAATACAGTCAGCTGAGGTATTGACACCTAGCTGTTACAACTCAAATGTTTTCGAACCCTCCTAGCCACAACATGCGGACAAAACCTCCTACATTGCTGGCTAGTGCCTAATGCCCCTGCATCATAGTGTGACATAAACCTATTAACAAAAGTGAATTCCTTGAATTTCACCAAATATTTTCTTTGAATTCCTTGCTTTTAAAAGCCAATGATATCCCTTATTGTGTTAATGTTACGTAAATTCCTTGTCCTAGTGCCTCACACTCTACTATGAATGTTTTACCAAAAGTAGGTGCAACCGATGTTGGTGTAGAAGACATGGCATCCATTAAAAGAGAGAATGCCAGAGTAGCCTCATCATTCCATATAAATGATATTTTCTTCAAGAGATATGTGAGTGGACTTGAAATGCATGCATAATTCTTAACAAATGATCAATAATATCATGTAAGTCTAAAAAATCTTCTAAGAACCTTGATTTTCTTAGGAATAAGTCATTTTGTAATAGCTTGCATCTTTTGAGGCTCCAACTTCACTCCTTCCTTTAAAACAATATGAACCAAATACTCGAATTCTTATTTTCCAAAAGCACATTTGGATATTTTTACATAAAAATGATTGTTCTCAATAATTATTTATATAAATTTTCCACATGTTTAGTGTGGTATTCCCATGATTTATTATAAATATGTGTATTATCAAAGAAAACCAACACAAATTTTATAAGATGGGATCAAACAAAATTGTTCTTAAGTCGAGCCCGTCGGACTTCAAACGACGATAAACCATAATTCAAACCAAATTCGCGTTCCAAAATAGCCTGCTGACGTCGGCCAATTTTGTGACGCGAAAACCAAATGAATTCCGCCCTAATATTTTTCGGGTCTGAGGTTGGGCTGGCATATGGAGGGAGAGTTGTGACGCAAATTTCTTATCAAATTCACCCTAATATTTTTCGGGTCCGGATTTCCACTGCGCGAGCGGCCCAAACAAAGATCTGCTCCAATCAATTTCTGCCATGTGTCCTCAATAAAAACTTTTCCTGCTCCCGGCTGTGGGTGCATTCGATGGCGTTTAAGGCGATGGGACATGGATATGGCGATTTCATATCAATCGCATTAACATTTAACGTTGTTCAATTAATTTTTCACATCAAATCCGTATTAATTAATTTTTAACACTGTTCAAGATCGGACCTCCACTCCTCTTAGCGATTCCGCACGCTCCAATATGATCCGGCCTTCGGCTCTCATTATTACTGATCAGAGATTAATTATGATGGGCGTCCTTTGATTGCATTGCAGTCGGGTCGACAAATGGCGTTTAGCTATGGTTTTTCAGACAAGCCGGTTGCTGGATTACACTGCCTGCTAACTGTGTTGATAAGGAGAAGTGGCCAGCTGAAATGCTGCCTAGACCTTGCTGCATATTTGCATTTCTCTCGGTTCTGTCTCTGTCTGTCTTCCTCTGTTAATTGGAATTCTGCTTCTCCGTCTCCTCTTGTGCCCACTGCGCCTGAGATTTCACCCATGCCTCGCGTGCGTCATAGGATGCGTTGCCGCAGGGGGAGCACTAGAGGTCAACCCCTGCGCGCTCCCTCCAGCCCCTCAACAGAGTCGACTTCCGGCTAGTCCAGTGATTATTACGCAGGTCGATATCCAAATACTAGGAGTAGGTGGGGTCGGCTTGTAGGATCTGGCCACCGTATGGATTCCCCTACTCCTTGCTTCCCCACCGCTAGTTCACCTTCTCCCACGATGCGCACTGCGCAATTTTCCTTTAATTTCTCTCTCAACCGCCCGCGAATCACAGCTTTAGTCACTGTGGTCTTCCGGGAGGAGGCCCAAACGGAGGAAGAATGCACCCGTCCGGCGGTTCTGAGCTCGGAAGAAGCCAGCCAGCATTCCGGCCTTCAGGAGGGGAGTCGTGGAATGCATGTGGAGGTAGCACCTAGCGATCCTAGACCTTCCGAAGGATGGGTCCGAATCGTGGAGGAACCACCGGAGGAGTAGTTTGGTTAATTTGTTTTTCTTTCTTAGCAGGCCCACTTAATTGGGCTGCTTTTAGATTATTTTACTGTGTTGGACCTTTGTAATATTTTTGAATTCTGTAAATTAAACGTTCAAGACTGGTTTCCCCGTATGAGGGCAGTCTTCTTAATTTTTTGATTTTTTGATGACAAATTTGCCATGAGTATGGCCAGGCAATGTTTTTGACTTCGGTGTAATTTTATTAGCAATGTTAATAGATTAACTTTACTTTGAATTCTCACATGATTAGCGTTTTTCTTGATCTGTTCAAGGATTTTGGGTACTTTAATTTGTATTTGGAACAATGGTCGTCGGTACTCTATCTGTTGCTTTACTGTTCTACATACTACTATTTCACTTTCTTATAGATGCCTCGGGCATATTTGAATGCTTTCTCAGATTGTCGATAATCTCCATGTGGACCGTTACTGGATTTTATATCATGTCCCTGTATGTGACATGGGATATTTTTCTATCATTGTCTGGGGTGGGACTTCCACTTTTCTGGATGGATATTTGGGTTCCAATATTCAGATGTGAAAATGTAATGACTTCATGGACTGTTTTACTTCATATAATATATTCAAAACAACATTTTTCTCTTGTGAAAAAAAAATGATTAATGTTTATCACTCTGCCTTCAAAACTAGCTATGCTGGTCTATGTTGCTGGTTTATTGATATGGTCTGATGGTCTTTTTATATTTTGGACATATCACACTCCTCATATGATTAGCGTTTTTCTCTGTTCAAGGATTTTGGGTACTTTAATTTGTATTTGGAACAATGGACGTCGGTACTCTATCTATTGCTTTACTATTCTACATACTGCTATTTCACTTTCTTATAGATGCCTCGGCATATTTGGATGCTTTCTCAAATTGTCGATAATCTCCATGTGGACCATTACTAGGTTTTATATCATGTCCCTGTATGTGACATGGGGTATTTTTCTATCATTGTCTGGGGTGGGACTTCCACTTTTCTGGATGGATATTTGGGTTCCAATCTTTAGATGTGAAAATGTAATGACTTCATGGACTGTTTTACTTCATATAATATATTCAAAATAGCGTTTTTTCTCTTCTGAAAAAAAAATGATTAATGTTTATCATTCTGCCTTCAAAACTAGCGATGCTGGTCTATGTTGCTGGTTTATTGATATGGTCTGATGGTCTTTTTATATTTTGGACATATCACGCTCCTCACATGATTAGCGTTTTTCTCTGTTCAAGGATTTTGGGTACTTTAATTTGTATTTGGAACAATGGACGTCGGTACGTACTCTATCTGTTGCTTTACTATTCTACATACTGCTATTTCACTTTCTTACAGATGCCTTGGGCATATTTGGATGCTTTCTCAGATTGTCGATAATCTCCATGTGGACCGTTACTGGGTTTTATATCAAGTCGCTGTATGTGACATGGGGTATTTTTCTATCATTGTCTGGGGTGGGACTTCCACTTTTCTGGATGGATATTTGGGTTCCAATCTTAAGATGTGAAAATGTAATGACTTCATGGACTGTTTTACTTCATAAAATATATTCAAAACATCGTTTTTTCTCTTGTGAAAAAAAAAATGATTAATGTTTATCACTCTGCCTTCAAAACTAGCGATGCTGGTCTATGTTGCTGGTTTATTGATATGGTATGATGGTCTTTTTATATTTTGGACATATCACACTCCTCACATGATTAGCATTTTTCTCTGTTGCAGGATTTTGGGTACTTTAATTTGTATTTGGAACAATGGATGTCGGTACTCTATCTATTGCTTTACTATTCTACATACTACTATTTCACTTTCTTATAGATGCCTCGGGCATATTTGGATACTTTCTCAGATTGTCGATAATCTCCATGTGGACTGTTACTGGGTTTTATATCAAGTCCCTGTATGTGACATGGGGTATTTTTCTATCACTATCTGGGGTGGGACTTTCACTTTTCTGGATGGATATTTGGGTTCCAATCTTCAGATGTGAAAATGTAATGATTTCATGGATTGTTTTACTTCATATAATATATTCAAAACAACATTTTTTCTCTTGTGAAAAAAATGATTAATGTTTATCACTCTGCCTTCAAAACTAGCGATGCTGGTCTATGTTGCTGGTTTATTGATATGGTCTGATGGTCTTTTTATATTTTGGACATATCACACTCCTCACATGATTAGCGTTTTTCTCTGTTCAAGGATTTTGGGTACTTTAATTTGTATTTGGAACAATGAACGTCGATACTCTATCTGTTGCTTTACTATTCTACATACTGCTATTTCACTTTCTTATAGATGCCTCGGGCATATTTGGATGCTTTCTCAGATTTGTCGATAATCTCCATGTGGACCGTTACTGGGTTTTATATCAAGTCCCTGTATGTGACATGAGGTATTTTTCTATCACTGTCTGGGGTGGGACTTCCACTTTTCTGGATGGATATTTGGGTTCCAATCTTCAGATGTGAAAATGTAATGACTTCATGGAATGTTTTACTT
>JAXQQM020074923.1:0-118186 GCA_034641835.2 Pinus albicaulis | reverse complement strand
ATTGTACTTGTTGCTGGTAGGATACTACGCATCAAGTTTTTCTTGATAGTGACATTAATTCTCTTTGATTAGACATATCTCTTCAATTTTTGTATAGTTTGGCTATAGTTAAGTTTTAATAATTTATTTATTTATTTTTTTAATTTATTTTTCTTGCATTCTATTGGTTTAATATTTTAAGATGTTATTGCAAATTGCCTTGTAATTCACGCCATTCAATCGTGCATTCGTTGACGTCCCATATGCAATCGTACTAGGGAAAATACGTTTGCAGAGTGCTCATTACAAACATTCGAATCCCAACCCAAGATTTTTTTATCAATGCATTAAACAGAGGCATGTCAAGAGTTAATTATGATCGATGTCAGATCCAAGGAGTTAATTATGATTGATTTCAGGTCCAACTCTATTGCATTAAATGTTTTATAAAGTAGAGTACGAAGTTTAACTTCGTGACAACCGTCAATATTTTTAGCGAGTTCAAAAATTATACAAAATTGGATTATTAGGGTTTGTTAAAATGTGATCATATTAATTCTTTATCTAATTCTTCATCTGTTAAGTAGAAAACCGCCGGCCCTCCGCCATTTATTTTCAAACACTAGCGGTGGGGGTCACGAGTGACGGATGCAGTCACCACTTCGGGTTTGGGCACCTGAAAACCGCCGGTCACTGCGTCGGCTGCCGCCGCTGGATTCTGCCCTATCCTCTGCATATGCCACATGTCAGTCCCCCTATCCAGTTACGTATAATGTACCGTATAGACACATGAGACACAAGAGGGCGGCGGCTGAAGCGGCCTACTGCGTTTGTCAGTCACTTGCTTTTAAACAGGCAGTTATCGTGCAGATGGTCAGTTTAACGATGAAATTGATTGCTTCAGACCATAAAAACATGTTGCTAAAGTTAAAGTGAAATATGGCTGTCTATTTGTTGGCTCTCTCTCTCCAACTTGGCGGGCCAATTTTGTAGAATGGCATCATCCAATTTAGCAACAAATTCGTAATCAATCTCTTTGTCAGGTTGCAAAAAGGACTGTTTTTTATTCAAAATATCTGGTCTGAATTTGGTTAAATATTTTACTTTTGTTTCGCTTATACTAATAACAAGAAGTTTAATTAAATTGAATTAAGAAAAGATTAAACAATTTTTATCTTCATCAGCTTATTAATAATATTTTATAATGTCAATGTATTTTATAATAGTACATTGTTCAACACTAAAGTGTTTCATATAAAAAATAATCTTGTTTTAGAGTGCAGCATTCAATAATGTATATGTTAAAATATACGAGGTAATAAAAATATATGTGTGGAAATGTAATAAACATGGAGATAGTAAAATAATATGTATTATAACATAATGAACTATTCTCTATTTAGATAACCGTATCAATAAAGCATCGCAAAATTTAGTTTGAACGCGACGGAGTCAGTTTTAAGTGAAGACCAGTCGTCCCCACAAAGTGTCTTTTTCGCAATCGCAATCGCATCTTATATTATGTTACAATCGCAAATGGTTTTAACATGGCCTGATTGTTATGTGAAGTCCGGACCCGATACCGTTTATGGACTAGATTTAATTCCTTTATCGCACGTCCGTTCTCAATCGGAATCGGAATATTCAAAATGGCCCATTTGTATTCTCAAATTCCAGATCCAATGCATATTATAGGCCAGATTTCATTTGTTCATCGCACGTCCAAATCCTTTGTACACCAAAACTTGTTTGTGGATGCGATGAGCTATTATGAACTCGATTTATAAGCCTTTGAATCATCCAAAATACAGATTTTCTTATAATTTTTTTCTAATTCTAATGATTAAAAAGGGACTATTCTACAATCAGGGTCCAATCTACCTAAGAAACGTATGCAAGTCTTACCAAGTTATCCATAAATAAGGGCCTGAATCACTGTCGCACTAGTGCCCCCCTTGTATTCAAGCAAAATGTATTCAAACTAAACTCCCTGCCTCTCCCACTAGTGCCACCCCTGTAGTCAAGCCAATATCTCCAAACAAAATTCCTTGTCATGGCACTCGACTCTTAGTAAGAAAATAAAATAGGCCAGTAATAATAAAATGATTTTTCATTATTACAATATCAATAGCTAAATCTTACAATATTGCATTGTTCAGATATCTATAACTAAATATCGCATAGATATTCACATAGAAAAGGAAGGCTGACAAGTTACAGGTAGCTATAATAGTTATTTGTATACTAAAAGATTACTAACTAAAATCTCCTATACCAATTACACATGTTCCCTCCATCCTCACTACAAGTAGACCCTAAACACACACTTAACCTAAAAAGGGAAACAAATAAATTCTCCTTCATGTATGAAGTTTGAAGGATGGTACAGATGCACTTCTATTGATAGAATCTCATGATTATAAAACAAAAGCATGGGGATAGATTGAGACCTGCGACTAACACAAATCTGGCCAATCCTAGCATTATTTTTTTACAGCAGACCTCCTGTGAGAAATTATGAATTTTAGAGTAATCATAGGCAAAGGCTTTCCAAAGACTTGCCAATCATGACAGGGTAAAAATATTAAAAAAAAATCCTGATTGTTTTAAAATTCGACTCAGTTAATTAGTTCAGAATACAACACATTAAAATGAATTATATCTATACATATCCAAAGATTACTAAACTTCAAATGTAGGGGGATGATTGCAGGAGGATAGCCCAACTCAACCTATTGTCATCAATGCTGTTAGTCATTTGGCTAGTTCTACCCAAGTGGTTTCATAACTGTCTCAATACAGAGTATTATTAAATGCCCTCTGAAGCTTTGAATTTTGAATTCTTTAATACAAGTTCGTGTACAAAATAGATTTGTCAAGATCTTAAACAAGTTTTATTTAAGAATCAAAATCCAATTTACCAAAGAAGCATATACGGGTCATCATCACTTTGACTAAATAAGCACTTAACCATCACCCCACTAGCTCCACCCAGTTTTCAATCAAAATATATTCAAACGAAATTCCCTAGCATGGAAATCAGGTTTTGATAACTACATGCAACTGTATGTTTATCATGCTTGGAAAAAAAACTAATGGGACAACTGTATGTTTATCATGCTTGGAAAGAAAAAAACTAAAGGGAAAAATAAACAAGGACAGTAGCAATAAATTCGTTTTGCATTATAACAATATCAATAGCTAAATATTTTTTTAGAATAGCACCCCTTATTTTTAGGCATTGCATTGTTCACTTTTGGTAGGTAAATATTACATAGAAAGGAAACCTGAAAGAAAAAAGCCACTTGCAACTACAAAATCTCTCAACAAATAGCACTCCATCAGTCACAAATGTAACTAGAACCTGCACACTTACCCTCCGCAGGAAAACAACTAAAATGCTCTTTCTTGTCTGAAACGATAACTTTAGTGAACTTCTAATACAAGATTATCATGAATGTAACCCCAAAAAGAACAGGGATAGAGTGAAAGAAGGAATTAACGATAACCAAAACAAATTTATCCGGCTATTTCTAGCATTATTCTTTTATTATGGCATGTCTTCTAAATGCTAAACTTTATCATATTATTCTACTGGTCAAGAGGATCATAGGGAAACTAAAAATGGTGAAGAAGATAATTTGCCAATTGAGCAAGTTGCCCTCACAGTACCCACAACCGATGATCGTTCTCTTCCAGTGTTTACATTCAGGGTGTGGGTGCTCGTATTGCTTTCATGCATTGCTCTATCGTTTCTCAACCAGTTCTTCTCATACAGAAGAGAACCTCTTACTGTCACTGCGGTCTCAGTGCAAATTTTTGTTCTGCCAATTGGAAATTTTATGGCAGCAGCACTACCCAAGAGAAAGTATAGGCTACCCTGGACCAGATATGAATTTTTCCTAAATTCGGGACCCTTCAATCTGAAAGAGAACGTGCTCATTACTATCTTTGCAGGTGTTGGAGCCACATCGGTGATAGTAGTTCACATTGTGAACATTTTCAAGATCTACTACAAAAGAAATCTTGATCTTCCAGTGGGCCTCTTGATAGTCATCACATCTCAGGTGATAATTATTGATTGAAATTCCTCAATCCACATTCAAAAATTCAGGTAAATTAGGTTCATCAGATGTTTATTTTTCATTTTAATAGGCAGCACAAAATTTTATCTGCATAAAGAGGGAAAACATTTAAATGGGCAATTCCATAGATTTGATACCCCTCTGCACATTGATCAGCCATGCGTTTCCCATATTAACACTGCATTGCAGATATTGGGGTTTGGATGGGCTGGCATATTCCGCTTGTATTTGGTAGAGCCAGCCGCTATGTGGTGGCCTGCAAATCTTTTTCAAGTTTCCTTATTCAGGCATGTTGTCCTAAAGTTCATAGGTTACAGTTTTTTTTGGCAATTGTTAGGTCCCCTTTGTGTGACAGAGTGATTTTTTTGCAGAGCGCTCCACGAGAAGGACAAGAGATTCAAAGGAGGAGTGACGAGGATTCAATTTTTTATATGTGCTATGATCTGCAGCTTTGCATATTACGTTCTACCTGGTTATATTTTCCCCATGCTCACTTCCATTTCCTGGTTGTGCTGGATTTTCCCCTAGTCTGTCACTGCCCAACAGATAGGTTCAAGACTTCGGGGACTGGGAGTGGGTGTTTTTGGATTAGATTGGTCCACCATCTCTGCATATCTAGGAAGCCCTCTGGCAACGCCCTGGTTCACTGTAGCCAATATAGAAATAGGATTTATGCTGCTTATGTATGTGGTTACTCCTCTGGCATACTGGTTTAACATTTATGATGCAAAAACCTTCCCTATATTTTCCAAAGACCTCTTCACCTCTAGCGAAGAAATCTACAACATTTCTAAGATAGTGGATTCCGATTTTCATTTCGATTTACAAGCCTATAAAGAGTATGGCCCCTTGCATTTGAGTACTTTTATGGTTTTATCCTATGGCCTAGCTTTCGCAACCTTGGTTGCCACTGTCACACATGCTATCCTCTTCCATGGAAAGTAAGAACTAATTGTCTCTGTGCCCTCTTTACTCGTACTTGTCTCATGTAGTTTTTCATGAAATGATAAAATTATTTGTGATGGCAGAGACTTTTTCCTGAAATGATAAAATTTATTTGTGATGGCAAAGACCTGTGGAGTACTCTTAGATTGCAATCCTTCAGAGACGAGAAAATATATGTGCACACTCGGCTCATGAGAAAATATAGAGCAGTCCCGCAATGGTGGTTCATCATCATCCTCATCTTGGCAGTGATGGTTACTATTGTTGTTTGCGAAGGGTTCAACGAGCAGGTTCAGTTACGCTGGTGGGGAGTCATCCTTTCGTGTTCTCTTGCCTTTTTCTTCACTCTTCCTATTGGCATTATCAAGGCCACCATGAATCAGGTATGCTACATACATATGGATTTTACATTATTAGAGCTTTCTAGATTCGCACAGGCCTGATATGGTATCTCGCAAATAATGCAGAGACAATCGCAATCGCATCTTATATTATGTTACAATCGCAAATGGTTCTAACATGCCCCGATTGTTATGTGAAGTCCGGACCCGATACCGTTTATGGACTAGATTTAATTCCTTTACCGCACGTCCGTTCTCAATCGGAATATTCAAAATGGCCCATTTGTATTCTCAAATTTCAGATCTGATGCATATTATAGGCTAGATTTCATTTGTTCATCGCGCGTCCAAATCCACCGTACACCAAAACTTATTTGCGGATGTGATGAGCTATTATGAACTCGATTTAATAACTCATCGCACGTCCAAATGGCCATGTGATAAGGCCTTTGCGCCTTCACGGCTTCACTTAAAAGCTGACTCCTCACTGAGTAATCACTTACGGGTTTCGTAGGGTCCTTAGGCATGAACCACTACTTAGAACATATCCTGTATACATGCATTCGACAGAAATACTCTTCTTCATACAGCAGGTGAATAATTCAATTAGTTGTCATTTACTGCAGATAAAGAGATGTCATATGTCAATTTAGGTCTAGTTACAATCATAATCTTAGAATTAATATTAGATCATTTTTGCTTACAAATATCATTGCTTGATTTAAATTCTGAAAAACTGTTGCAGAGGTATGAATAAGGTTGGTTTGGGAGGCCTTGGAGGAGTCGTCAGGCGACAGAAGGGGGTCGTAGCAATAACCTTAATATACAAAGGCTGTTCATTTCTCTTCATTGCCTGTCTTCTCTCTGGTAATTAATGAGGACTCTGTTATCCGTTACCTAACAGTCAATATTGCAACGCAAATCATTATATTTATCATATCTAACTTTTTCACAACTGTTCCAGTGGAAAAGCCAGCCATGGCAATGCCCATTTTAGAGGGGGAAACGGTTTTTTAAAACTCTGTTGAGTTAATTTGTTTTTCGGTCTGGTGCAGCTCATGAGAATAACGTGCTAGAGCGCAATTTTCAGTATGAGCGCATTTGCCAGACCATTTTCAACAAACCGAAGACATCCAGCTTTAGGCAGAGCCCCAACCAATTAATGGATCTTTCAGGGTGCAGGATGGTAGATGATGATCAAGATCAAAGCGCTTCTCTACATTACGCTTCTCTTCACCAATCTGATGTGGTATTCTGGCTGGGGGATCTCAACTACAGAATTGAAGGAAGCAGAAAGTCTGTGAGCCTCCTCATTCGCCAAGATCTGCAAAAGGTACTTTTAATATTACTCGTCTACCTACATAATAATTGGCGTGGGATTCGATCGCTTGAATTTTAGAGACTGATTTCATGCATCGTGGATGCAATGTGTGTATAATTAAATATCTTTTGAGAGCCAAAGATGAACTTTCAAGAGAAGCAGAAAAGGGGAGATTTTCCATGGTTTCTGTGAAAGCCCACTGTCTTTCAAACCCACCTACAAGTATGACATCAGAACAGACGACTATGACACAAGTGCTAAGGTACTGTTATTACTAGGCTTACAAATCTTTAACTAGGCATACAATTCTTTATTTTACACAGATAAATGAAAATGGTTGGTATATTAACTAATTTGTGTCTCTAAATTTAAGTTTATTTTTTCACATTTTACTTTACCATTACAAATAACACAAGGAAAATGATGTGAATTAAAAAAATATCAACACATTTACTTTTACAATTCTAAAGTTAAGTAGGTTGAACTTATCTACCTTTCAAATTTCTCACTGGAATTTTGGAGAGACAGGTTATACAATTCTAAAGTTAAGTAGGTTAAATTTATCTACTTTTCTTTCTCAACGGAATTTTGGAGACACGAGTTAATTTCCGGACGGGTTAGTGTTACATATGATTCCAAATTGTCCAACTTGGCATTCAAATGAGAAGAAAGTATTTTTAATGTCTATTAAGGTTAAAAATAGCTTGTGGAATAGATTTCTTTTTCATGCGAAACAAGTATTCTATCTTTTTACAATAACTGCTCCTAGCTTCTCAACAAACTCTTCGCTGAATATATTATCCAAAGAACTAGCTGCCAGAATACTTGCATAATTTTCCCCGTTGTCTTTGAAGGCCTCGCATTCTAAAATGAAATGTTTCTTTGTTTCCACTTTTCCGGAGAAGCAAAAAATACATACTCTTTTTATATACATTTCAATGATATATATATGACCTAGATCCAGTCTACTCTTTGGATCTATCATGCGCCGAGAGGGATCAAATCTCTCGAGGTGAAAACCTATTTTTGAGTGCAAAACTTGAGGAAAGGTTTGCACCTCGAGAGATTTGATCCCTCTCGGCGCATGATAGATCCAGAGTTAGATGGATCTAGGCTGGTTCCAGTCGGAGGCATCAACGTCACATTTTTCATATTATTAAAATTTTTGTATATTTTTGAGATGTAAGATGGATCTAGGCTGGTTTCAGTAGTGTGCTGCCAAGGAAAATCTATCAAAGATATGATTAATTTTATCAGTAATATGTAAATATATCAAATATTAATATCATAATTTTAAATATGCTAAATATTTCTGAGATTAACTTGGTCATTTTAATTTTAAATTTTCTTAGTTACCTCAGTTCGTTGCGATGATAATTATTTTTAATAACTATAATGATGAAAAATGATGAAATGTTTTTTAAATTCAAAGTGACAATAATAATGTTGAAAGATAGAAAATGTGAATAATAAGAATGTACTCATGTTACAAATAGTCTTCATTATGATCAATCTCAAACTATTCTCTTCTACTATTCTTATTGTTACCCTTGTTAGTTTTGTCATCTTTTCATATCAATTATATGAAAAAGAAAATTTAAATCCTAAATCATTTAAACCTTTAGCTCGAGCTGCCGTAGTAAACATGATACCTTGTCTCTCTTGCTCTACAATATTAATAGGTTAAATTACTATAACACAAAAACCAATGTGCATTGTCAATAAAATTTTGTGCTTACACTAAAATCAATGCATATTGTCAATCCAATCACTTTAAAATTAATGTACCATCATATATCCAATTACATCAAATCATAAATCAACATATAGATTGAAATCAATGCATTTAATGCAAGAAATAAAATAAGATTAGAAAATAACTTCTACATTGAAATCAATGCAACTAATGCAATAAATCAAATAAGATTAGAAACCAACATCTACACTGAAATCAATGCATTTACTCAAAGCAATCAAATAGGATTAGAAATCGCGATCTACATTGAAATCAATGCACTTAGTGTAAGCAATCGAATAGTATTAGGAATAATCTACATTGAAATCAATGCACT
Organism: Pinus albicaulis; assembly: GCA_034641835.2. Lineage (NCBI taxonomy): Eukaryota > Viridiplantae > Streptophyta > Pinopsida > Pinales > Pinaceae > Pinus > Pinus albicaulis. The sequence goes on along the minus strand of JAXQQM020074923.1, from coordinate 109,443 downwards.
CTAATTTAAGAAATCAAGTAATTTATAAATCGGCGTGATTCGTTAACTTTATCGATTACAAGCAATCAAATAGTATTAGGAATCATCACCTACTGCAGAAATCAATGCATCCTAGTGCAAGTAATCAAATATCATTAGAAATAAATATCTACACTAAAATCAATGCATATAGTGCAAATAATCAAATAGGATTATAAATCACCATCTCCACTTATATCAATCCATCTATTGTGAGAAATATTCTTCCCGCTCTCCACCTTCCATCCATATCTATATCCCCCTCCATCTCTTCTTTTTTGTCTCTCTATCTCACCTCCCTAAACACACACACTCTCGCAATCCATATATATCAATCTCTTTGTCAATCCCCTCCTCTCCCCATCTTTCTCTTCTTCCCTCTCTTCACCTTCTCTCCCTCTCCCCACTTCTAATATCTCTCTTTCACTCCTTTTGTCCTCCTCTCTCTCTCCATCTTCCTTATCCTCACTCTCTCTCTCTGAGAACCAACATCTACACTGAAATCAATGCATTTACTCAAAGAAATCAAATGGGATTAGAAATCACCATCTACACTGAAATCAATGCATTTAGTGCAAACAATCAAATAGGATTAGAAATCATCTACATTGAAATTAAGTCATCTAGTGCAAGTAATCAAATATAATTATAAATCGACATCTAAATTTAAATCAACACATTCAGTGCAAGCAATCAAATTGTATTAGAAATCACCACCTAAACTAATCTCAATGCATCTAGTGCAAGTAATCAAATATCATTAGAAATAAATATCTACACTAAAATCGATGCATCTAGTGAAAATAATCAAATACGATTAGAAATCACCATCTCCACTTATATCAATCCATCTAGTGCGAGAAATATTCCTCCCTCTCTCCACCCTCCATCCATATCTATATCCCCCTCCATCTATTCTTTTTTGTCTCTCTATCTCACCCCCCTAAACACACGTGCTCTCTTTCCCTCCCTCTCTCCACTCTCTCACATCCTCGCTCTTCCTTCCTCTCCCATCTCTCTCTCCCTCTCTCTCTCTCTTCACCCACCAACTATGTTACTATATCCCTCCCTCTCTCCTTATATCTTCTGCTCCCCCCTTATCTCCATCTCCCCTTACATGAAATTATCTCAGCCTCAAACATACACACACTCTCTATGTCTCTCCCTTGTCACTCCTCTCTCTCCACTTCTCACTCTCTATATTTCTTGTTTCCTACATCTCTCCCCCTCCAACTCCATCTCTCTTATCGATCCCTCTCTTCTCCTCTCTCTCGTCCTTCCTCTCTCTCTCTCTCCCCTAAATCCATCTCTCTTCCCTGATCTCTTTCTCTCTCTCTCTCCCCAATACTCTCTCTTCCCCCATCACTCTCCTCCTCTCTCTCATCCTTCCTCTCTCTCCCTTTCTCTCCCACCTCTCTCTCTCTCTTTTCCCTCCAATCCTCTCTCTTCCCCCATATCTCTATCTCTCTCTCTAATCCTCTCTCTTCCCCCATCCCTTTCTTTCTCTCTCTCTTTCCACCCCCATTTCTCTCCAACTACATTACTATATCCCTCTCTCTCTCTCCTTCTCACTTCTTCTCTCCCCCCTTCTTTCCATACATCTTACTTTGTCTCTTTATCTCACCCCTAAACATACACACTCTCTCTCCATCTCTCCCTTATCATTCTCTCTCTCTATTTCTTCTTAGTTATGTAAACTAATGAACATAAATATTCGTAAATATAAAGCAGATTAAGGAGTAAATATGAAAAGAGGTTTTATTTACTTACCATACCTCTAGTTTATTTATATTTATATTTATTTACCATATCTCTTTTCTTTACTATGGTATTTGGCCTATATGCTTGTTATATAATTATTTTTTTATTTATAATCTTATTTGATATATTGTTATTTATTTACCTTACCTCTTTATGCCTCTTTTATATTTATTTATTTACCATACCTCTTTATATCTATTTTATATTTATTTATTTATTTATCATACTTGTTTATACCTCTTTTATATTTACTTATTTACCCATGGTATTTGGCCCATGGTATCAATATTAATTTGTCCCATGGTATTCGTCCCATAGGCTTCATCTAAATAAAACCGGTTTTTAAAGTTTTTTTAAGTATAAAAAGGTTTATGGAATAAATATAAAAAGAACTTTTATTTATTTACCATACATCTAGTTTATATATTTTTTTATTTATTTACCATAGCTCTAGAGTAAGTATAAATTCATTTTACAAATATTTAATTAAAAGAAATATTAAAAGATTTTGGATTTTGATTGTTTGTGTTTAATTAACTCTTTTATTTGATTTAGGAAATGGTATTGACTTTAGTAAAGAGTAAAGATGTTTAAAATTTTACTTAATTTGGAAATTCAATGTGGTAATTTTTTTTGTTAAAGGTAAATTTATGATCCATTCAAATTCATGTATATAATTTACTATCCATTCAAATTATATAAATAATACATAATTGTATTAGAAATTGATATATGTTCTAGCACAATACGATTTTTATTTTTTATTTATTTTTTAATTTAAAACTTAAGCCAACATTTTGTATGAGGACGTGACCCACCTGACATGGGGCCATATTGAACCGTAGATGCACCCTCGGCGCAAGAATATGGAAAGTAAATATTGTTGCCACCATTGGTTTATTTTACTGGAAGCTGACACCATATTTGCTGCCACCATTTTCATTTCCATTTACCAGAAGTTGACACCTCAGATTACAGGATGTTAAGCAGGAAAGAATCCCTTCCTGACTGACAGAATCTTGTACAGGAGTCAGTACATCGACCACAAACATCAAAGTCCATGTGCAGGACTATGATTCGACGAAACAGTAGAGGCCTCAGACCAGACCCGTCAAGGCTCTTCTGAAAAATCAATCTCTGCAGCTCCACACACCACGGATTCCCTAATTGTGAATTCCAGTCCGTTGAGTTGAATTGAGTTTTCTGTATTTATTCATTCATTATTATTGATAACTGAATTCCGTTTTGGATTATCGTGGATATGCCATATAGAGTGAGCGAGAGTCAAAACTACGTTCTACGGGATTGTACAATTCCTTTGACTTTTTTATTCCTAATAATATTATGTACATTTAACAGGATTCATGATGTCGAGATAATCATTATATTAAGTTTGGAATAGTGACCTATTTTGTTTATGAAGTTGAATATTTTGCATTTGTACATTTAACTGGATTCCTAATGTCGGGATAATCATTATAATAAGATCCAGAATAGTTTCAAAGTATTTTGTTTTAAAGTTTAATATTTTTATTGGACGTTTTCATATTTACTACCTACTCCTTAATGTAAATATAGAAACGTTACAATTTGAATTTGAGTATGTTTATGAGTAATTGTTTTTAGTGCCTTGTTAATTCACTTAGTAAGAACATATAGATAACACTTTAAAATTGAATCTATCACGTCTAAAATGCTCAATCATAAATTAACTAATTATAAGTATATTATAGTTAAAAAAGAAAGTTTTTGGATATTTACCTTAATTATAATTTAATACTTAATAAATATATATATATATAGTAGATATTTATTTTGTTCAATTTGCCACTTCTCTTTAAATTATTTGTGCTAATAGTTTATTTATTTATTATTTTATATTACTATGTTTATTTATTACTTTATACTATTAAAAATTGAATTGGTAATTGCAAAATACTCTTAATTTATATAATTTTTATTAATGTAAATTTAGTAAATTATGATAAATAAATATAATAAATTATTTTTTAAAACAAGTTTCCACTTAAATTATTATTATCAATAATTTTTTGTATAATATTTAGGTATGATGAAGTTCTTTATAAATTTAATTTGCATAATATTTATAATAACCTTCTATACTATATATATATATATATATATATATATATAAATAAATATTCAATTTTATGTTTAGTTCTATACGGTTTAATTTAATTACTAATTTATTTTGGATTGTTATTATGTAATTAGTATTGGTTAAATGTAACTAATATTTAACTTGTTTATTTATTTCAACTCATCCATGTTCTAAAAAAACTATTTTAAAAAATAATACATGTATTTATGAATTTAAAAAAATGTACAATTAAGTAAAAGCAAGTTAATTATGTGGTATATAAATTTTATTTTATTTTAAGAATGAGCTAAATATAATATAAAGTCATTTTAATACAATTCACATTTAAAAAAATATTAATTATAAAAATAATTAATATATGCATTAATAATATTACTAACCATAGAAATTTAAGCTTAAATTACTATGGAAAAATCTGAATTGTAAATGGCTTTTGTTACTCTACCATGAGCTAATATTATATAGAAAAAATTATGCTATACTAGAACTAAAAATTCAGTATGAGATGCATATTCATAATAAGCATATAAGTCAATGTAAGCATCGTTGTGTTTTTGCTTGGCAAAATTGTTATATAACAATTTAATATTGGAATCTATCATGTTTAAAATGCTCAATCATAGATTAACTAATTATAAATATATTATAGTTAAAAATACTCGTATGTATTCAAATTGCCTAATTCGAATTACATTTGGCACAAATCAAAGTTATGAAACATTTAATGAGCTTTGAACTTTATTAATATTCGACAAATATTAAGGTTCGCTTGGGACTTCGACTTACTATTTCAACACCCCAAAGATTTTCACCTCAAAAAGCAATAATACACTCCAATAGTATATATACATCCCTTAATTCATACTTTGAGAGTACAACTCCATCTTATCATTCGAAATGGCAATTAAAATCGTTAAGTGAACTTTAATATCTCCCTATTTCTCAAAAAGTCATAAACCCCCCATTTCATATAATATGCCTTTTTATCAACCCAAATACTAAGTCTTCATACAATTTTCAAACAGAGCTTTCATTGTTATCCTATGGTTCAATCTAAAAACAAGATTTTATGCATATAATATGCTCTCATATTCTAACCCCCAATGCTAACCTTTGAAGGCTTCGACGCTTACATTTTTATAAACCTTTATTTTCTATTTGCCACGATTAATCGCAACTCAACAAGCCTCTATCGCGATTAATGAATTTTCTAATGTCTAATGCGATGCCCTTACTCTAATGCGATTGATGCATTCGCAAACATTCCGATGCGATTAATGTCTTTTAAACCTAACTTCAAATACATATAAATCACAAGCTCATAAACACATTGGCTCCGCAATCTCCATCGACTTTTATTAACATGTTCCGCTATTATGATTTTCTCCGATGTGATTCATGAGGGTCCCAAAAAGTTAATAAATCCTTCTATCCATTCAATTTATTATAAATATGCATTTTCCAACAATGGTTTAAAAACCAACACCACTCATCGGCTCCACGATGCAATATACCCTACCTTTATGTAATACAGACCAACTATGATATATCAAAGACAAGCATACACAGCCTCTGGACATAATTAAATCTTGAATTTATTGTTTCATAGACAAGACACTAATGCCGGCACACTTACATTGAAACTTAAAAAAATAATTAACCATAATACCCGCGCCAATAAAAATTGGGCTAAGGTTAAAATATCAACCACCGATATATTTTAAGGTCTCGGGCCCATCGAATTAACTCACCTATGTTGAAACATAACAAAACCTATTACAAAGCCTCTCAAAGCCTTTTTATAAATCATGCATGAACATTGCAAAAATTGTATAACATATACGACCAAAGGTTGAAAACCCAAAAAAATGCTTATCAAATTCGCCGAATAATATGACGGTCCGCTTTAAAACAATGCATACTACGCATATAATATGCTCTCATATTCTAACCCTAACGCTAACCTTTGAAAATTTCGACGCCACAACTTTATAAACCTTTATTTTCTATTTTCCAATGCGATTAATCACAACTCAATGCTTCCCATTGCGATTAATGCATTTTCCAATGTTCCGATGCGATGCCCTTCCTCCGATGCGATTGATGCATTCACAAACGTTCCGATGCAATTAATGCTCTTTTAAGCCAAAAACTTCAAACACATATAAACTGCTAACCATAAACAAATCGGCTCCGCAATCACACGTATCTTTATTAACATGTTCCACTCATGATTTTCTCCGATGCAATTCGTGAGGGTCCCACAAGGTTAATAAATCTTTTCCGTCCATTTGATTTATTATAATCTATGCATTTTCCAATGGTTTAAAAACGACCACTCTTTGGGCCCACGATGCATTATACCCTACCTTTGTATATCACGCACCAACTATGATATATCAAGATACGACGCCGCACACTTATAGTGAAACTTAAGAAATAGTTAACCATAATACCGCGACAATAACACATGGACTAAGGTTAAAATATCAACCACCATATATTTTAAGGTTCCGGGACCATGTTTAATTAACTCGCCTATGTTAAAACATAACAAAACCTATTACAAAGCCTCTCGCCATTTATAAATTGTGCATGAACATTGCAAAAATCGCACATAGCATATACGACTGCCGTTGGGTAAAACCCAAAAACCTCGCTTATCAAATTCGTTGAATAATATGCATCTAGTCCACTTTAAAACAATGCAAACTACCCATTACAAAAATCTCGATGCCGATTGAAAAACGAACGCGATGACAAATTTAACTCCGCCATAGTAAACAGGATCGGGTCCGGAGTTCATACTCTTTCTATGCCATGAAAGCATCCGACCATCGTTTATGGTATCTGTACTGGCTCCTATTGCGATGATCGCATTGGAACATCGCTACATGAACAAGACAGTGGGGACGACAAGAGTTTTAACTAAAAAACTATCCCGCGCATTAAAACAAAATCTCTCTCTGCCGATATTAAAATACTCGTGTTTTACCAAATACAAAGTCCGTGCCCCAACACACACTCTATTTTTCAATCTATTTTATTAAAAAACATTTGAAATTGAAAAATGTAATCAAAAAACCACATTCCTAATGAGTAAAATATTGAATCTACCCAATATCTTAAAACTCAAATTGGCTAGCTAAATTACGTTATTAAATTTTGGAATATACATTAAATATATCAAATATATAAATATACAAAATATTAAACAATTTTAAGTGCTATATATCATGACATGTAATTTTAAATAAAAATAACATGCAACTTTTTGAATAATAACAATAAATTCCTTATATATATATATATATATATATATATATATATATATATATATATATAACTTATATTTTTCTTTATTATAAATTCTTATAATAATATTTTTTATATTTAGCATTATAAATTTTCATATTCATATATGGCATTGCTATTGTAGTTGGGTGAAATTGGATCAACAAAATATTAGTAAAAAAAGATTCTAAACCTTAATACTAACATAAATTCTTATTTTTTACTTTAATTTAGCTATATTTAAACTAAACTATCAAATGGCAACATCTAGCAAATCCTCATAGACACGCTCACACTCAAATTGCAACAATTATCTCTAATTTAATTTAACTATACTAAACAAAGCAACAACTTTATTAGAAAGCAAATCCTCATAAACATGTTGAAACTCAAATTGCAACATTTCTATATTTACATTAAGCAGCAAGTAGTAGCTACTCTCCCCTACTCATATTGATTCCAAAAATAAGCTAAGCATATGTAGCAAATCTAATCTACACATCAAATGCATATGCTCATGGGTCAACACAAAAGTTGTTTTACTATAATTTAGATAGATTTAAACTACTACTAAACTCAAATTGCAACAATTATTTCTAATTTAGTTTAACTATACTTTATTACAAAACAAATCTTCATAAACATGCTCAAACTCAAATTGCAACATCTCTATAATTGCATTAAGCGACATGTAATAGTCGTAATAGCTATCCATAGACATTTCCAACATCACATTGCAACATTACTATATTTAAACTAAGCGGCAGATAGTCGCTACTTGTAGCCTTGTTAGATTTCTTATCTGATTCTAGGAATGCTAGCTTAAATATTGTAATTTCCCTAGCACCTACCAATGTTACCACATATCATCTTCCATTCATTACCTTCCCTCACATGTTTTATCCATCCAACCCACATATTTGTTTATCCATCACCCATTTTGCAGAACAAAAGCAATGGATTTGCCTTGTTGGTTCTTGCCTGGTCCCCACTCTCTCTCTCGCGAGGTGCCATTGTTAAGCCCTATGTTAGGATGCTATAACTATTGAAGGGTTCCCATATATATTGTGGATTCCCCACAACTTTTCGTCTCATAATGGATGAAGTAACCAGCCCTCAGTCACTTCCCTACATACTGTAACTACTGCCATCCCATTCTTGAATAGGATTAGTGAGAAATTGGTGTATTAAATGAAAGAAATGCTCCAAGACCAAGAAATAGAATGAGTAAATTGAGAGAAGTGAATTCTAAGTAACTTTAGCTTTTAGGTAAGTCTGGAGGACATAGAAAAGAACAAGTAGACATTTCACATTATAAAAGAAGCATGACAATAAGCATAAATGCACTTTCTTGTCCAGATGATGAAAAAATAAAACTACTGTTTCTTTTTAACTAGGAAACATAGTAGCTCAGCTTTAGCTTATATAATACCATTGTTCTTGTAATAAATGAAAGCAATTATGAGCCAAGTCTGCAGAACATAGAAAAGAACAAGATATTTTACAGGAAACATGACAATAAGCAGACGAGTACCAATACCATCTAAAGCCTTTCATGTAGTACTGAAAACATCTGTCTTTGAAGGAAAAATCCAGAAAGTGTAACATATCTGGAAATGCCATTGCAAAACATGAGAACATAGTTCTAAGATTTTGATTTCCAATAAGGTGTGATGATTCAAGCACCACAAAGTTCAATTGTAATTTTCAAAATACATTCTATATTAGTTACATGTGGGCATCATACTATTTTTTAAGTTTGGCACTTTAATCAAGTCAATTTCTGTAAATTAAATCGCTATAATTATCAAGTCAATTTCCGAAGATCAAATGACTATTAATATCAAGTCAATTAAAAGAATGAGATCATTACTTCCCATTAAGAGAATAGGATATTGTTAATAATGGTATGCCAAGGAAGTCATTTAGTAGAACAATGAACTCTACCACACAACTAACAAAAAGATAGAGTAATGTGTCAAAGGAAAAAATTGCTCCAAAAAAATTGTTGGAGACTATATTTAGAGAATCGTAGAAATTCTATTTTCAATTCATGAATTTGTAATTAAATTAGCCATTTCCTTGATATTAGTGATTTGTTTATGAAAAGTTCTTTCCTTGATATTAGTGATTTGTTATATTTTATGAAGAATGAAAAGTTATTCTTTATTATAGCCTAGATTAAGAAGGAGCTTATGACCATATAATTGGATAATGTTAGCCATCGAGATAAAAAACAATCATAAAGAAGTATAATTGGCCACAACCATGCGTTTTGAACCTTTAATCTCCTTAAGTTGGTTTTGCAAATGGGAAGAATTTATATGTTTAAGGTTACAATGAGAAAGTGGATTTCCCTATAGTGTTTTTTTTAACCTTTAATCTCCTTAGGTTGGTTTTGCAAATGAAAATATTTTATATCTTTAAAGTTACATTGAAAAAGTAGATTTCCATATAGTGTTTTTTTTAATGTGCAATGTGTTTTTGTTTAAAGCAATTTTTATTTCTAGATTTATGTTTGAATTTATTAATAATGGAAGAAATTATGATGATGATGATAATTAATGTTTATTGAAACTAATGCGGTTTATTGGACCTCAAGAAAAGAAAAAAAATCTAATTGTAGTTCTTCAAAATCTTGTTATTGCGATAAAAAAAATAGAAAGAAGCGCTCCAAGATCGTTACAGTTGGGCAGGCTTAATAAGTCAAGAAGATTGGAGGAGTGACAAATTTTAGCGAATTGAGAACAAATGTGAGTGAGAGTCGGACAATGTAAGAGTTTTTCATCTTCCACCTTCTTAATATCACAAATCTAACATATTCTATCATCCTAAAAAGTCTTGAGAGTAGACCCAGTTTCACTTTGAAACTCATGAAAATTAATTCTTATCCTAACAATGTTCACTTTTAAATAAACATACCTATTAAACAAACATGAATATATCCAATGCCATAGCACTAGTCTTTATCGAAGCTCAAAGGTTTTATTAAAGCCTCAACTTAGTTTTCATTTCTTGTTATACGAACCAAGAAGTAAGATAAAATATTCTTTCCAATTAATGTTAACCTGGGGCGAGAAGGGGCAATCCTTAATCTAATGGTCATGACTATGGCAATGAAAGCGAGTATGAAAGGTTTATATTTCGAACAGTTTGACAAATAAGCTTTGAGCTAGATTTAAAAAAAATTATATTTATAACGGTTTGACAAATAACCTTTGAGCACCTTTGAATTTTTTATTTATTTTTATATTCCTAACTGTTTGACAAATAACCACAAAATAACCTTTGAGCACCTTTGAAAAAAAATTATATTCCTAACGGTTTGACAAATAACCATTGCACAAAATAACCTGAGCACATTTGAAAAAAAATTATATTCCTAACTGTTTGACAAATAACCACAAAATAACCTTTGAGCACCTTTGAAAAAAAATTATATTCCTAACGGTTTGACAAATAACCATTCCACAAAATAACCTTTGAAAAAAAATTATATTCCTGACGGTTTGACAAATAACCATTCCACAAAATAACCTTTGAAAAAAAATTATATTCCTAACGGTTTGACAAATAACCTTTTGAGCTAGATTTGAAAAATATTTGAGAATTGAACACTCACAGGAAACAAATAACCTTTTGAGCTAGATTTGAAAAATATTTGAGAATTGAACACTCACAGGAAACAAATAACCTTTGAGCTAGATTTGAAAAAATTATATTCCTAACGGTTTGACAAATAACCTTTGAGCTAGATTTGAAAAATATCTGAGAATTGAATACTCTCAGGAACATCTCATGGAGATGCAGAGAATCGAACACCGTACCTATCGTATAAAAAGCCGAATGCTCTACCGTCTGAACCAAATCATCAATCCATAACGTAAACTTCACAAACATCATTAATATTAACATCTTAAACAGAATTTTTTTTTAAACAGTCACCACAAAGGACAAAGCCATCTCACATTCTCTTTCTACACCTCTTATTCTCTCCTCGTTCCCGGGAACCAAAACAAGTCTAACCTGAGATGAGTTTTGTGTGAACCCCTCGATAGCGTTGAACTCTCATTTAACAATATTTATGGATAGTGTAAACATCCCAAAGTTTAGGATTTTTTTAACATTATCATTATTAATTTTTTTTCTATTATAATCATATAATTATAGATATTAATTTTTAAGATGCTACAATAGAACTATAATAAAGGTATACATCCATTTTCAATAAAATGTCGATAGACACTTAAACTAATTGTTTATTAGTTTTTTTTATAAAATATCTATAAAATTAACAAAACTAATTTATGTTTACTAGATAAAAAATTTATAGGAAAATATTTGGATCAGGAGGTTCATTCTCACTTGAAGAATCTGCATCAGGTGAATCTTCTGAAAATGTTGTATAGGCTGATTTTTTTAATTTTCCATTTAAAAGATCTTGAGCCTGAATTTTACAATTAAATGTTGTATGTCCATATTTATGACAATAGAAACATTCAGTCTTATTTTTATTCACCCTTCCCTTGGAATATAGTGCAAGTTCATTATGTGAACTAGCCTCTGCGCCACCTATCCTCTTTTCTTCTGCCATAAGAGCTGCTATCATTTCATCAAGTGATTGATGTGGCATTTGACTTAGAGTAAATATGGCATTATCATATTAATTTAAGACAGACTATTTAATAAAATTGCCTTTGCATTATCATCATCTACTTTAGAATTAATTTCTGACAACTGTCTCATCAAAGCTCTTAACTCATTTATGTGTGTTGACAATGATGTCTCACTATCCATTTGAAGTTTAAACAATTGTAACTTTAAGAAAAATTTTGCATTAACAGCTTTTGCCCCAAATACCTTATTCATTTCTTCCCATATTGCTGCAGAAGATTTCTGTAAGTCAATTAGATGTAGCTGGGAATCTGCAAGTGATAGTCCAAGGATAGACTTGGCTCTTTCTTCTCTTTTTTCCCATTCAATTAATTGTCTAGCATCTGTAGGTGCTTTTTCTGAGCCTTCTACAATATTCCATAGATTTCTACTCATCATTTGCAGTTGAACTTTTACCTTCCAAGTGTAGAAATTAAAGCCATTAAACTTTTCCAATACAATAGGCTCCATGTTGAAAAGAAAAGCTTTAGCCTTTTTTAATCAACAAATATTTAGCGGATTAAATTTCAAAAAATAAACCCAACAATATTGTGAAGTATCAAAAATTCTCCGGTAATTATATTCCACTGTCTGCAAAAGTTAAAAATGATGAGCCGAATATGACGCAATGGCTAAAGCTAAAACAACAAAACCAGAAAATTATGACACGGTATCGCTAACCAAGGATTTCAATTTTAAAACCATGAACAATTAATATTTTTGCAAACTTCATATCAAAATGATAAATAATGTGTGTCATAGACGTATTAAATTTTTTGTAAAGCAATTCATTATTGTAACTTGTTCATACTAAAAGTTGTGCAACTATGATGTGCTAAAATATTTGTTAAATGACCAATTATTAGTCCATGCTTTGCGAGGGACTATAGCATATGCCTCACGATGAAACTCCCTTGACTTTCAATTACTTTGCCGAGTTTTAGTGACTTTAACCAAATTTTCAGGAAAATACTGAATATTTCTATTTTTTTGTAGATTCAAAATAATTTTCTAATTTCTAAAAATCTTATTTTTAATTTTCCATTGGTTGAACGAGCCTTGATGTGACATAATTCCCCTAGTGGAGGGCATTTTATTTTCGGTATTTCTCAGTGCCTGACATATAATTTTAAAATAAAAAAAGGCTAAGTTTGTAAGTGGCCATTCTGTTGATGAGTAGTTTGATATTTGCATTGACATTTTTATGTCTGACATTGTTATTTCTCTACCCAATGATGCTAGAACTGACGGGGTGTCAGGTCCCTTAAGTAAGCGAAGGGGGTGGGTGGGGGACTGAACAAATATCAGGCCTTGAACAAAATGCATGATAGGTAAAAAATTATCCAATTGTTGAAATAATTATTTGGAACAAGAGGTATATGAAAGCGCAGATGTATTCCCCGATTTTTGAAAATGGTCACCTTCCACATCTTCGCACTTATGCATTTCCATGGATTTAGAATTGATTGTATATCTTAATTTAACCTTAACCTTCTGTAAATGCTATCAATTATGAAAACATGTTTGTTTTTAATACAACTGATCTTTATGCTGCCCCATTTTAACAAATTTGTTATTTTACTCTAGCAAATTTTCAAAAAAGTTTTAAAAATAATATATTAATCATTACAATTATATATCCACAAAGTTCATATTTCATCATGTTTTTTCAAGGGTATAATCGAATAATCTATTGTCATGATCAAATCCAGGTAGAAGATTCAACACTTTCAGGATTGACCTATTCCGGCTGAAGTCCAAACAAACCTCCATAAACCTGCGCATAAGTAATTGTGCGAAATAAATGATGTGAGGGAGAATGGGAATCTTCCATACCTCCACACTCCCATACCTCCGCAAATTCATATTCTTCACTCATATTCTTAGCTCATTAATATTCTTCTTCTTCATGTTAGTACACTTTTTTTTTAATTCTATGCCATGGTGAAAGATGAATCTCATTCATATATTTTTTTGTTGGTGGTGTGTGCACAAACTATTTCTAATAAATAATTAAGTGAACAAATAATTTTATTCATATTCACTTCCCAAAATACAAAAACATTATAACCAACAAAAAATAATAAGGATGCAACAAACAATCGATTGAAAAGTTAATATTAGCTTCTTCAAATATGAATAACCATTTATTACAAGATATATGTGTATAAATTATATAAACATATGTATATAAATGGATTCAATCCGATATAACAATGTGTTGGAAATATTGTCATTGATGGCAAAGAAGGCAGTAGATGCAGAGATAGGCAAAGGTCAAGCAGCAGAGGTACAATGAAGGCAGAGGCAGAGGTCGAGCAACAGAGGTACAACAAAGGCAGAGGCAGAAGCAGAAAAGGCAGAAGCAGAAAGGCAAAGGCAGAGGCAGAGGCAGAGCCGTTATCGCAGAAAGGTAGAGGCAGAGGGAGAGCTGTTATCACAGAAAGGCAGAAGAAGAGGCAGAGCCGTTATTCCGAGAATCACTACCCCAGCTGGTACTAAACATAAATTCCGGGAACCGTAACCCAGGCAGAAGGATACGTAAACATATTATTTCGAGAATCGTTACCCACGCTGGAGGATACACTAAAGCTTATATATGTATGCAGCGCATTACATATATTGCGCCTTATTCACAAAGGTCCAAAGCACACACACACACACACACACACACACACACATATTTATATGGAGTGGTTTATACACAAAGGACCAGGACTACAATACAAAGTATATGTATCATATTATTGAGCTCGAGATCAAAAGAACCAAAGCTAACAAAGCCTTATATGGTGGTACCCTTTCCCAATCGCATCGGAGAAAAACTATGCAGTGGAACATGTAAACAAAGAGTTGCGATTGTGATGAAAGTCCGGACCCGATGGATCAATGAACCATAATCGATATGTATTTGAATTCCGGCCTAATCACATCGGAGCATCGCAGTATAGGCATATTGGAACATCCAACCAAAACTTGCGATTGCGATTGAAGCCCAGACCCGATGGGCGTATAAACGATGGTTAATATATGTTTGAATTCCGACAGAACAATGTTACATCGCATCGGAGTTAATGCAGGGCATCAGAACATGCAAATGGAATTTGCGATTGCGATTAATCGCATCGGACCCATCGCATCGGCAAAATAAATAAATAGTGGTCAATCACATCAGAGTTAAGGCAGCACAACGGAACTGGTTAATGAAATTTGCGATTGCGATTAATCGCATCAGACCCATTGCATCAACAAAATAAATAAACAGTGGTCAATCGCATCAGAGTTAAGGCAGCACAACGGAACTGGTTAATGAAGTTTGCGATTGCGATCAATCGCAATCAGAAATCTCTGGAGGAAACTCATCACATCGGAGCACAAAACAAAGTTCGGATGGTGGGCTGGAAAGGGAATTTTATATGTTAAACAGGCTTTTATTATTACGCCGAGAGTTTATCTAAGTTGTATTAAAAGGCATTTTGTATGATTAAACTCTGTATAATTATGCTGAGAAATGAAATTGGGTTACATATATAAAAGGTGTTGTTATATATATAAAAGGTGCTGTTACAGATTCGCATGATATAAAAAGTGCAGTTACATAAATACAGGAGTTACGCAGCAACTATAAACAGAAAGGCATACAGAGGAGAGAAAGGGACAAAGACATAGTCAGAGAAAAGACAAATGCGCAGCTAGCCAAGAGACTGAATGAGTGAGTTGGAGTTTTCATTGTAATTGAATGTAAATGATTTTAATTTATATTGTTGTGATGCATTGGCAAGTCTCCAGAAGAGAAAAAATTCCCACTGTAGTGTTAAATTGGTACCTACAATTATATTTTTTTGAGTGAGCCGAAAAGAAATGAGAAGGTAGAAGACTAAGAGGTATGGCTATCCATTTCTAATTCCTTGAGGAATACAAACAAACATCAGGAATTCTCTATAAATAATATTATCTTGATATGCATAGAGAGGTTAGAGAGAGTAAATATAGAGAATGCAGAGTATATAAGATTGAGGCAGAGAAGATAAAGAAAAGGAGAGCAGAAAGAGATGCTACAGAACAGAGCTGATATCTGAGATAAATCAGCAAACATTCCGTTTGATAAATTGAGGAATTTAGAGCTTCCCTATCAAGTTGAAGCTTGATAGCTGTCAGTTGTAGCTGACTGAGGTTGCAACCTCCTGTAGGTTGGTGCCTGCAGAAAATTGAAGGGAGTTGGAGCTTCCTTGCAAGTTGTAGCTTGCAGAACTGAGGTTGGTGCCTCTTGTAGGTCAGTTCCTGCAGAAAAACAGTGGTGAGAGGGAGTTAGAGCTTGCCTTTGCATCAAAACAATAATAAGATGTGGTTTTGTCCCTTTATGGGTTTCCACTTAAATCATGGTCTCTATCTCGTGTTGTCTATGTGCCTAAATGAGAATCCAAATCGCTTAATGTTTGTCGCTTCTCATAACAAGTTTGACGTCACATTAATTTAATACTTGCTGCAACTTATTAAGATTGTTCATATACTAAAATTGGTTATAAAATAAAAGTAAGCTATAAATAAGCTGATGAAAAATTTAAAAAGCTCATGTATGTGTTAAACTGATTCACCCCCCCTCTCAGTTTAACTAAGAATTCAACAATTGTACGTATGTGTTCCCTTGTACCCGCCTTTGTATCGAAAAGGAGATCCTAGGCCCCCAGGATGGCTAGTCAAGAAGGAAGCTCAACCAATAAAGCCCCTTTCTTCACTAGTGCTAATGATGCCTTTTGGAAAATCAGAATGAGAGCATACATAATGTCTCTAGGAATGTGTCCTGGGTCAGCCGTGGAAGTAGGAGTTACTAAAGTGACAACCGACTCGTAGAAAGAATTGCTCAAACAAGATTTTGTAGCTAACGCAAAAGCCATGAATGCCATCTTAAATGGATTGTGTGAAGAGGAGTTTATCAAAGTAATGCACAAAGACACTGCCAAAGAAATGTGGGATACTCTGGAGAACATCCATGAAGGAGACAAGAAGGTTAAGACTGCCAAACTTAAAGTCTATAGAGACCAGTTTGAGAACTTAAAAATGAATGATGATGAAGACATTGTCAGTTTCTTCCTAAAAGTTGTAGAAATTGTTAACAATATGAAAGTTCTTGGAGAAACCATGCCAGAAAGTATAATTGTGAAAAATATTCTAAGATCTCTTCCATCCAGGTTTAATCCCAAGGTGTCTGCAATAGAAGAAACAACGAATTGGGAGACCTTGACCATGAACCAACTACTTGGAAATCTAACATCATATGAGATGAGGCCTCATGGAGCCCCAAAGATGTCCTTCTTTTCCACCACATTTCACTTCTCATTTTGTCCCTCATCAATTACATGCTTAAATGATCAATAGGATTGATTAGGATTATTTCAAGAATGTATATAATGACTAACTTGCTATGTTTTCATGATTTTGTTATCAGAGCAATTTTTGACTAGACTCGCTACGTAACGCGCTCATTCTTTGTGAAGCGCCGCTCTATTCCGCAGCGTTATCTTCATGTTTACATTGTGCTACAAAAGTTTCACCAAGGAAAAACACATACGGTCGTATTCCACATCACTCCCCCATCATTTATTTCTCTCCACGAAGTCTGAGCTCGAGTCTACAGGTGGTTATGCACGTGGGAAACCAAAACTAGGAGACAGACTTCTAATAGGACAACGACTGTATTGATGTCCCTAATCATAGTACGAGGCCACCACATGAGTCCTAGTTTGATTTTAGTTGGTAAAGACAATTATTCCTGTTTTATCTCAAATACAGTTATGTAATTTTGTTATAAGTATGGCTCGGGAGACCGAGAAACAGCTAGCTAGATTTATGTCTTATTGCTAGATCTCAGAAGACCGTAATACTCTGTTTTGAAGAATTTCTCCTTTAATGAAAGAAGCATCACTTTATTGCAAGAGCTAAGTCAATCTTGAGTAGATTTGCGTGCTAATCCAGTGGTAGAGGGCCCTTGCTACCTGAGAAGCTTTGTTCATATGGTTTAGATAAGTAACTTCGCCTTGTTTCATTCTTAGTTTAATCAATTTTTTGAACTTTATGTCTTTTTACTTACTTGCAGCGGATGCCACAGTCAGTCTTATCCTTAAAAACTATTCCAAAATACCACTAACATTGGATGAGATATAACTGTAGTATTTATGAGTCAGTTGCATTTCTCTGAACTTTATGATTTTATGCTCAATTACATCAGTTGTTACATCTAGTCTTGTTCTTATAAACCCTTCCAAAATACCACTAACCTTGGGTGAGACATAGCTGTGGTGTTTTAGAGCTTTGTTGTGTTTTGTTGAAATTTATGCTTTTAAGCTCATTTACATAGCATGTTGCAGCCAGTCCTATTCTATAAATTATTCCAAAAAAACCACTAACTCCGAATGAGACAGAGCTGAAACATTTCATAGAATTAGTTGCATTTTAGTTCAGTTGAAATACTCCGGAGGTAGATGTCACTCTAGTTTAATTTTGTCACTGTGTTTCAAGTTTGATAATGGCACTCTAGTTTAACTTTGTTCACTACAATTTAAGTTAGATTAGTGAAATTCTAGTTCAGTTCCAATGCACTGTATTTCAAAGTTAGGCTAAAAGAATTTTATTTTAGTTATGATCACTGTGTTTCAAGTTTGATCAATTTCATTCTAGTTCAGTGTTATCCATTGTTCTTTAAGTTGTGTTAACTGTCAAAATTAGACTTCACGGCCTTCATTGTTTACAAACTAATCTTGTTCCGACTTTCTATTAATGCATCATCATATGTACATGAATGAATTAGTGATATTAGTTTAAGGCCTTGATGGTTCTGCAATCTTTTGCAATTTCACAAATAAGCCTTTTTCCACAAAAAAACTATTTTATAAAATCTCTAACTTTCGAATAAGGCTTAGTAGTGATAAGTGGAGCTGCAGAATGGATTAATCTTAGCATTACAAGTTAATTCAGAGTAGAAATCTTATTATACTACAAATAATCTGTTTCCAATTGTGTTCCAATAAAGTTTTAGCCATGGATGAGATTCATTGTAATATTTTAAGATGGTTGTTTACTTAGGAGAACCTCATTTTCACTACAATTGTCCTTTTCTCAAGATATTCCAACATATTTCTAATGGATGAATTGGATGAGTTTATGTTATGAGAGATTGAGTCCATGTTGTGATTTATTTTCTTGCTATGAGTCATTATCAAACTTTGCATTTTCTGTTCTTTAGTATAGGTTTTGCTCTGTTTTTAGTGTGACCAACAACTTCTCTTTTTCAACATTTAGTTCTTTTCCTTCTTAACATAAAACCATAAAAACAAAAACATCATAAAAACACTAAACACAACGTAGTGAGAAACATATACCTAGGCACATATAGTGCACCTCACTTCAGCAGTTTACTAACCCTGGTTGATAATTTATGACCTCAATTTAGGAACACTAAGTTGAGCACTAATCTTAGCATTACAAGTTAATTCAGAGTAGAAATCTTATTGTGCTACAAATAATCTTTTCCAATTGTGTTCCAATAAACTTTTAGCCATGGATGAGATTCTTTGTAATATTGTAAGATGATTGTTTACTTAGGAGAACCTCATTTGCACTAAACTTGTCCTTTTCTCAAAGATATTCCAATATATTTCTAATGAATGAATTGGATGAGTTCATGTTATGAGTTATTGAGTTCATGTTGTGATTTATTTCCTTGCTTAGAGTCATTATCAAGCTTTGCATTTTCTGTTCTTTATTATAGGTTTTTCTTTGTTTTTAGTGTGACCAACAACTGTTTTTTTTCAACATTTAGTTCTTTTCCTTCTTAACATAAAACCAAAAAACCAAAAACATCATAAAATAAATTAAACACAACGTAGAGAGAAACAGATACCTAGGCACATATAGTGCACCTCACTTCAGCAGTTTACTAACCCTGGTTGATAATTTATGACCTCAATTTAGGAACACTAAGTTGAGCACACAGCTCCCACAGAAGAAGCCAAGTTCGAGGGAGGGAGCCTTTAAAACAGAAAAGAAGAAAGAAGAAGAGGGAGACATATGCTTGTGCTCGGATGAAGAAGAGGCAAAATTTGTCAAGAAATTGGATAGAGGCTCAGGTAAATACAAAGGTAAACTTCCTTTCAAATGCTTTAACTGTGGAAGAGTTGGACACTATGCTGCTAAGTGTCCTCACAAGAAAGTAAGGAATCAGGCTCAAGAGTCCGAGAAAAATACTTCAAAGAACTGGCAGAAAGGAAAGAAGTTCAGCAGAAAATCCTTCTATGCTCAACAAGACAGCAGTACATCTGAAGATTCATATGAACCCTCAAGTGAAGAAGGAACCTTTGAATTTTTATTGATGGCCATAGAAGAACTTGAAGGTCTCCTGCTGGAAGAAGAAGAAGAAGAAGGTGAAGTCGACCTTGAGGGGGAGATAAGAAGTGCTCTAGAAGAGATTGATAGACTCAAGCTAAAATGTAGAAAACAAAAGGACATTCTCCTCAAGTATGTGCGAGAATAACAAAATTTAGAAGTCCTTATGCAGCTAAAGATAGAGCTTGAAGAAGCCAAGAAGATAGAGGACATGTTACTTAAGAAAATCAAGGAAAAAACTCAGGAACAAGAAAAGTTGGAAGAAGAAGTAGTATGTCTCAGGAAGAAATTAGAAAATGCTCAAAGGAAAGTGGTTATAAAATCTTCTCAAACAACAAGCTCTAGTAATTTGAATGAAATTCTGGTTGCTCAAAGATCGCCTATGATAAAAACTGGAATAGGCTATGAAGGAGAATCAAGTAAAAACAAAGAAAAGGAAAACAGAGAGATTATTTTTGTAAAAGCAAAGAAGGATGATGAAGCAGCTCAAATAGTTCCTACAAAAGAAGAAACTTGTAAGGAAGGAGACAGAACCCAGAAAAATCCTCTAATAACAAAGAATGAAAGAAATACTCAAACAACAGGAAAATATTTATATGCCCCTGAGTATGTCAAATTTGGAAACCATCAAAGGAGATTCTTTCCTCCTATGAAGAATACCACCTGTTATGTCTGCCACAAGCTGGGACACATTGCTGCATATTGTCATACAAGGAGGAGTAATTCAAACCAGCAAAAGATGCAAACAGTGAAGACACTGTCTCAAGCAAACAAATGGAGAAAACAACCTTACATCAGGTATGCAAATAATTTCTATGGTTATTGTTTTTATTGTAAGGAATTTGGCCATAAAATTATTGAATGTAGAAAGTATGGACAAAGATTGATGTTCAACACCTCAAAGAGGTTTATGAATCAAAGGAATTTTGTTCATACTCACAATTCTGCAAAAACTATGATCAAATGCTGTATATGCAATCAAGTTGGACATATGCCTTCCAAATGTCCTCTGAAAGGATGTGATTCATCATCTCACAAAAGATACCAAACAAAAGGATGCCTCCAGTGGAAAAAGAAAGTGAATAAATGTGATCTGGCTCTAACTGCTCAAGATCTGAAAAGCCAATGGTATATGGACAGTGGTTGCTCAAAACATATGATTGGAGACATGAGAAAATTTGTAACTTTTGACGAAAAGAAAACTGGTAATGTTACTTTTGGCAATGATAAATTAGGAAAAATCAAGGGAAAGGGCTCAGTCAGCTTAGATAATGGCAGAGGTAAGGCCCAAGATGTACTATTTGTAGATGGGCTGAAAGAAAATTTGCTGAGTGTCAGTCAAATGTGTGATAAAGGCTGCGAATTTCTTTTCAGAGCACAAGACTGTGAAGTCAGATCAAGCACCACAGGTAAGAATCTGCTCAAAGGTGTTCGAACAGAGAGCAATGTTTACATTGTGAAAGAGGAAGATGAAGCATGGCATCTTAGCAAACTTGAGGAGTCATGGTTATGGCATAAAAGATTAGGACATCTCAGCTTCGATCACATCATCAGACTAAGCAAGAAGAAAGATGTTAGAGACATGCCAGAAATAAAGAGGCCTTCTAATACCATATGCAAATCATGTCAATTAGGCAAACAGACTCGCACATCCTTCAAGGCCAAAGATGAGTTATCAACAAGAAGACCACTACAACTTGTGCACATGGACCTATGCGGACCTGCAAGAACTAAAACACTAAGTGGAGAATCCTACTTTATGCTGATAATAGATGATTTCTCCAGAATGACATGGGTTTCATTTCTCAAGAATAAATCGGAAGCTCTGGAAAAATTCAAAATATTCAAAGCTTTAGCAGAAAATCAGATAGGATGCAAGCTGAAATGCATCATATCAGACAGAGGAGGTGAATTCACTGATTATGACTTTGCATACCTATGCAATGAACATGGAATAAAGCAACAATTTACTATTGCAGGGTCACCTCAACATAATGGAGTAGCAGAGAGACAAAACAGGTCTGTACAGCAAATAGCCAAAGCCATGATGCAAGAGAGTAATATTCCTCAAACCTTCTGGGTAGAAGCAGTACACTTAGCCGTGCATATTCTAAACAAAGCCCACTTAAGGCCAAGTAGTGACAAGAATCCCTATGAAATATGGCATGGGAAACCAACTTAAATTAAACACTTTAGAATCTTTGGAAGCAAGTGTTACATAAAGAATAATGCTGAAAATCTTGGGAAATTTGATGCAAGAGCAGATGAAGGGATTTTTCTAGGATATGCTTCCAAAATTAAAGGGTACAGGTGCTACAACAAGACTCTTAGAAAAATAGTAGAAAGTATTGACGTGAGATTTGATGAAGAACTTCCAAACAATACAAGAGATGCAGACTGCTGCAGTCCATCATACAACCATGAAGAAGAAAACCAAAATGATGATGAAACAAACAAGACAACAGAAGATGCAGAGCTGAGCTCGAAATCCCCCTCAAGATACACTCAGAAGAATCATCCTGAAGATCAGATCATAGGAGACAAGAAAGTAGGGGTTCAAACTAGAAGGCAGCTAATAGAATAGACATAAGAAGTATACATAGCCATGTTATCACAAATAGAGCCAAAGAAGTTTGAAGAAGCTATTAGGTGAAGGCAATGAATGAAGAATTGAACCAAATTGAGAAGAACAATACATGGGAACTAGTTCCTAGACCAATTGAGAAAAATGTCATAGGCTCAAAATGGGTATTCAAAAATAAAATGAATGAGGAAGGACAGGTAATCAGGAATAAAGCCAGACTTGTTTGCAAAGGATATTCACAAATCGAAGGACTTGATTTCGATGAAACATTTTCCCCTGTAGCTAGAATGGAAGCCATCAGAATGTTTCTAGCCTTTGCATGCTACCAAGACTTCAAGGTATATCAAATGGATGTAAAATCTGCTTTTCTGAATGGAGAACTAGAAGAAGAAGTCTACATGGATCAACTGGAAGGTTTCTCTTTAACAGAAAAAGAAGACTATGTGTGCAGACTGAAGAAGGCTCTATATGGACTGAAACAAGCTCCTCGTGCTTGGTACTATATACTGGATAAATATTTGCAAAAACAAGGCTTTAAGAGAGGTGGAGTAGACAACAATCTATACATAAAAGCCCATGAAAATGAACTCCTGATTGTTGTAGTATATGTTGATGACATTATGTTTGGAAGCAACAGAGATGAACTAGCAAAAGGGTTTGCTGAGAAGATGAAATCAAAGTTTGAGATGTCCATGATTGGAGAACTCAGTTTCTACTTAGGACTTCAAATTCAACAAAAGAACGCAGGCACATTCATCTCACAGGAAAAATACTTAAAGGAAATGTTGAAAAAGTTCAAAATGGAGGAATGCAAACCTGTGTCAACTCCCATGATCACGGGATGCAAGATGTGTGTTGATGATGGATCTGCTGATATAGATAAAAAACTCTACAGATCCATGATAGGAAGTCTGCTATATCTGACAGCATCAAGACCAGACATCATGCTAGCAGTAGGACTAATGGCTAGATATCAAGCAACACCTAAACAAAATCACCTTCTGGCAGTCAAAAGAATATTTAGATATATACAAGGAACAACTCAGTATGGACTTTGGTATCCTAAAGGAAAAAAATTCACTTTGAAAACATACACAGATGCAGATTGGGCCAGCTGTGTGGATGACAGGAAAAGCACAAGTGGAGGTGCATTCTATTTAGGAGAAAGTCTAGTGGCATGGTTAAGCAAGAAAAAAACATCTATCTCTCTATGCACAACAGAAGCAGAATATATAGTAGCAGCAGCATGTTGTACATAAGTCATGTGGATGAAGCAAACCCTCAAAGACATGAAGGTAAGCATTGATGAACCTATCTCAATCAAATGTGATAATACAAGTGCTATAAGTATATCTAAAAATCCTGTGTTTCACTAAAAAACTAAACATATCCCAATCAAGTATCATTTTCTCCGAGAACAAGTGGCTCAGAAGATAGTAAAACTGGAGTATGTACCAACAAAAGAACATACAATAGATATATTTACCAAACCGCTTGCTAGAGAACCATTTGAATATTTAAGAATTAGACTAGGGGTAGTATCTGTAGATGCTACTCTCTGATACGAAGAGAAAGCACAGTTTCAGGGGGAGAACAAAAACGAGAATATCATTCCAGGGGGAGATCAGCCAGCTAGGTAAGGATAAAATAGGTCCTCAGGATCAAAAGGAATATGGCAAGAATACATCCAGCATAAGAGATCCAATGATAAAGGCTAAAGGGTCAGTATTTTAGATCTAATCCAAAGTTTGGAGCAGCACGATACAAAGTCAGAAGATCTCAGAGAGAGGAAATACAAGAAATGTTGAAAAATGATAGAATCTACACTACGAGATGTGCAACCCCTTGCCATTGATGTCAAAGGGGGAGGAAGAGCAAGCAAAAAAAGTGTATTGCCACAGAGAAAGTGTATTGCCATCAATGCCAAAGGGGGAGACTATTGGAAATATTTTCATTGATGGCAAAGAAGGCAACAGATGCAGAGATAGGCAAAGGTCAAGCAGCAGAGGTACAACGAAGGCAGAGGTAGAGGTCGAGCAGCAGAGGTACAACGAAGGCAGAGGAAAAAGCAGCAAAGGCAGAAGCAGAAAGGCAAAGGCAGAGCTGTTATCGTAGAAAGGTAGAGGCAGAGGGAGAGCCATTATCACAGAAAGGCAGAAGCAGAGGCAGAGCCGTCATTCCAAGAATCACTACCCCAGCTGGTACTAAACATAAATTCCGGGAACCGTAACCCAGGTGGAAGGATATGTAAACATATTATTCCGAGAATCGTTACCCACGCTAGAGGATACACTAAAGCTTATATATGTATGCAGCACATTACATATATTGCGCCTTATTCACACACACACACACATATATTTATATGGAGTGGTTTATACACAAAGGACCAGGACTACAATACAAAGTATATGTATCATATTATTGAGCTCGAGATCAAAAAAACCAAAGGTAACCAAGCCTTATATGGTGGGATCCTTTCCCAATCGCATCGGAGAAAAACTGTGCAGTGGAACATGTAAACAAAGAGTTGCGATTGTGATGAAAGTCCGGACCGGATGGATCAATGAACCATAATCGATATGTATTTGAATTCCATCCTAATCGCATCGAAGCATCACAGTATAGGCATATTGGAACATCCAACCAAAACTTGCGATTGCGATTGAAGCCCAGACTCGATGGGCGTATAAACGGTGGTTAACATATGTTTGAATTTTGACAGAACAATGTTACATCGCATCTGTTGGGTATGTGTTATATTCTTTCCACGACTAGCCTCACGTGCTGTATGTTGCGCTGGGCGCAGCAGGGGGGGCGGCAGCCCCCCCTGTCAGGGTCCGTGGCAGCGCCACGGCGAATTTTTTTTTGGTATGCGGTCCCACTCATATGCGGACCCACCCATGTTTTGTGCATGAGTTTGCACATGGTTTTGGGGTACGATGGTTTTCGGCCCCTGGTATTTTGTAGATCCTGTCAAGGGAACTACGATTATGTTCTAATCCAGGGTTAATGGATTGGGGTTTATGTATGCTTCGGCATGTATATATATGTGTTGTAACACTAAAAGGATTATAATGAAAAATCAAGTTGGTCGTCCCATTTTGGGATCCAGGGGAAAATCTCTGTGTTTATCTGTTTTATGTTTTATGCTCTCGCTATTGTTTATTTTCTGTTATAAGATTCGTGTGTAGATAATTTCTGTTCAGGGTTAAAACCTACAACATTGGAGTTAATGCAGGGCACCAAAACATGAAATGGAATTTTCGATTGCGATTAATTGCATCGGACCCATCGCATCGACAAAATAAATAAACAATGGTCAATCGCATCGGAGTTAAGGCAGCACAGCGGAACTGGTTAATGAAATTTGCGATTGCGATTAATCGCATCGGACCCATCGCATCGGCAAAATAAATAAACAGTGGTCAATCACATCGGAGTTAAGGCAGCACAGAGGAACTGCTTAATGAAGTTTGTGATTGCGATCAATCGCAATCGGAAATCTCTGGAGGAAACTCATCGCATCGGAGCACAAAACAAAGTTTGGATGGTGGGCTCGAAAGGGCATTTTATATGTTAAACATGCTTTTATTATTACGCCGAGAGTTGATTTAAGTTGTATTAAAAGGCAGTTTGTATGATTAAACTCTGTATAATTATGCTGAGAAATGAAATTGGGTTACATATATAAAAGGTGTTGTTATATATATAAAAGGTGCTGTTATAGATTCACATGATATAAAAAGTGCAGCTACATAAATACAGGAGTTACGCAACAACTATAAACAGAAAGGCATACAAAGGAGAGAAAGGGACAAAGACATAGTCAGAGAAAAGACAAATGCGCATCTAGCCAAGAGATTGAATGAGTGAGCTGCAGTTTTCATTGTAATTGAATGTAAATGATTTTAATTTATATTGTTGTGATGCATTGGAAAGTCTCCGGAAGAGAACAAATTCCCACTGTAGTGTTAAATTGGTACCTACAGTTATATTTTTCTGAGTGAGCCGAAAATAAATGAGAAGGTAGAATACTAAGAGGTATGGCTATCCATTTCGAATTCCTTGAGGAATACAAACGGTCATCAGGAATTCTCTATAAATAATATTATCTTGATATGCATAGAGAGGTTAGAGAGAGTAAATATAGAGAATGCAGAGTATATAATATTGAGGCAGAGAAGATAAAGAAAAGGAGAGCAAAAAGAGATGCTATAGAACAGAGCTGATATCTGAGATAAATCAGCAAACATTCCGTTTGATAAATTGAGGAAGTTAGAGCTTCCCTATCAAGTTGAAGCTTGATAGCTGTCAGTTGTAGCTGACTGAGGTTGCAACCTCCTGTAGGTTGGTGCCTGCAGAAAATTGAAGGGAGTTGGAGCTTCCTTGCAAGTTGTAGCTTGCAGAACTGAGGTTGGTGCCTCCTATAGGTCAGTGCCTGCAGAAAAACAATGGTGAGAGGGAGTTGGAGCTTGCCTTTGCATCACAACAATAATATGATGTGGTTTTCTCCCTTTATGGGTTTCCACTTAAATCTGTTGTCTCTATCTGTGTTGTCTATGTGCTGAAATGATTTACCAAATTTGCTTAATGTTTGCTGCTCTCATAACAAGTTTGATGTCACATTAATTTAATACTTGTTGCAACTTATTAAGACTGTTCATATACTAAGGTTGGTTATAAAATAAAAGTAAGCTGTAAATAAGATGATGAAAAATTTAAAAGCTCATGTATGTGTTAAACTGATTCACCCCCCCCCTCTCAGTTTAACTAAGAATTCAACACAATGCACTAAAGCTAGATACTGAATCACTTCTACAAATCAATTGCAGAAATTAAACACAATCACCAATCACAACAAGTGCAGAAAGAACCAATCAAACCACAACACAAATGATTTCCCGGGGAAAGCTTGCTACTCAAAACCCCACTATAGTCTATTGTATATTCAACATGGAAACATGAAACAATTACAATGCCCTCTTCTCACAAGAGTCTTAAGCACTCAGCTAATTGTCTCACCCTGGCCTGGACAAAACTGGCCAACACTTAGCCAATTATCAACCTCTAAACAACCTACCTTGCTTGTGCAATTCCTGATGAATGAAATCCCTATTCATTAGGAATTTTGGACATCCTAAACTGCACAAGGATCATGTGCAATCCAATGTGTGTTTGGTTGCATGGTGCAACCCAATAATCCTACAACTAATAGTTAACATCCCTTTCACCTTTGTGTTAACTGGGTCTCCACAGAAACTAACATGCATGCAACTATTAATAGTAAATCATCAGTTGCATGTTAGATCACTGATTGTGAATTAAATAATATTTAATTCACTTGATCTCTCACTAGTGCAGCAATCAGTTACAACTAGCTCAATTGACTTTAACTCACCTAGATTGAGTTAATTGATTCCTCATGCATTAAATAATGCACCAACTACAATTCAAACTCTATTACAACTAGAATTACTCTGCATGCCTCACCAACTACCCTCAACTCTAAATACACGAGCTAACTGAGTTTATCACGCTCATTTAGCTGTTACAAGTGATCATGAGATAATATTACATTTTATTGTCCAATTTAATTAAGGGTAAACTAAATTAGAAACTGCACCAAATTTAGCTCACACTAGTGTAGGTGCTGCTAGGACCTATTGGTCCCACACTAGTGTAGGTGCTGCAATTTATTCTTGGACTTCAACACTCCCTCTCAACATGAAAGAGATTATCTGCCGCCCTGATCCTACCTCTATGGTATTCAAATTTTCTCCTGGTGAGCACCTTCGTCAGAATATTTGCATCCTGATCTTCCGTGGGAATGTACTGAAGTAACATTATGCACCTCTGAACAAATCTATGATATGGTGGTACCAGATGTCTATGTGCTTGGACCTATCACGAAACACTAGATTGACCAAGAGTTTAATGCAAATATGGTTATCACAATGTATCACTGTCAGATCCATCTGAGAACTAAACAAACCAACCATGATATTTCTCATCCAGATGGCCTCACATGCATCTTGAATTGCTGCCATGTACTCCGCCTCGGCTGAACTGAGTGCCACAGATCGCTGCTTCCTCCTGTACCAAGAAACAACTGTCGATCCTATGCTGAAGATCCCTCCTAATGTGCTCTTTCTATTTGATGGACTACCTGCCCACTCTGCATCTGTGAAGCCTTGAAGCTTCACTCCCTCTATCCATATGTACCATAATACATACTCTCTAGTGCCCCTGAGATATCTGAAGACACGCTTCTCCACCTTCCAAAAGAGCTTGTTCGACTTAACCATAACTTGAATCAACTGGTT
The DNA here is from genome assembly GCA_034641835.2 of Pinus albicaulis. Classification (NCBI taxonomy): domain Eukaryota; kingdom Viridiplantae; phylum Streptophyta; class Pinopsida; order Pinales; family Pinaceae; genus Pinus; species Pinus albicaulis. Next base: position 80,306 of record JAXQQM020074923.1, on the reverse strand, counting down.
AACTGCGTAGCAAATTTCTAGTCTGGTGTTCACTAAGTACATTAGTGAACCTACTTGCTACCTGTAAACAGTAGCATCCACTACTTCTCTAGAAGTAGCACCCTCTTTCCTCCAATTTACAAGAAGAGGAGTGTCCATGGGTTTACAAATCTCCTTGTGAAACTTACCCTTTGGCATACTTTCCATGAGAAACAAAAATTTCACCATCCTGCTGCCTTATTTCCAAACCAAGGAAATAGTGAAGGAGTCCCATGTCCTTCATTTCAAACTCCCTTGCAAAATCCTCCTTGCATGAGTTTATCAGTTACTCATCACCTGTCAAAATTAGATCATCAACATAAAGTACGATAATATGGAGCTTACAATCAACCATAATCTGGTATAGGTTTGCATCAACTTCACTTTTGGGGAAGCCCAACCCAGTGAAATAGCTGTCAATCCGAGTGTACCAAGCACGAGATGCTTGCTTCAACCCATACAGTGCTCTCTTGAGTTGGCACACATGCAACTCATTGTCAAAGATCTTGAAACCTTCTGGTTTCTCTATGTACACTTCTTCCTCAATAAATCCATTGAGAAATGCAGTTTTCACATCCATCTGATGAATGCACCACCCCATCTACGCTGAGAGTGCAAGGATAGATCCAATGGAAGAGTACCTCGCGGCTGGTGTGAGAGTCTCATCATAGTTGATCCCCTCAACTTGTGAGAATCCTCGGGCCGAAAATATGGCCTTGTACTTCTCCACACTCACATCAGCTACTTGCTTCACCTTATAGATCCATCTAGATCCAACCACTAATTTGTCGACCGGTCTTTGGAAAATCTCCCATGCAATGTTCTTAACGATGGAGTGATACTCCTGTACCATAGCATCAACCCAAATTGGTTGCTGCACTGCTTCTTGAAAGGAAGATGGTTATGTCACAATACACTTGCTCACAAGAGCCATGTATCTAGTAAACCTATCTGGAGACTGTCTCTATCTGCGCAGTGAAGTAGGGGCTCCTACATTCTCTGCTGCATCAAGTCTCAATCTATCAACTTCCGTGGTGCGCCTTCTGCCATTTCTGGTGGATGGCTCTGCATGAGTGTTTTTTTCCACTCCATGATCCTCCACATGTGGCTGCTCCACATCTTGAGGCTCATCCTTTGGAACCAAGAGTTCCTCCTCTGCATGCAAATCCAACTTCCTCTCAAGGGGCAATCGCATGGCTTTATCCTCATCAAATTTTATATCCCATCACACAATAGTCATTCTGCTATTTGGAAAATACACCCGATATTTTTAGGGAGTTTCAGTGTACCCCACAAATATCCCAATCTTAGCTTTTGGTTCCAGCTCCTTATGTGCGTCTTTGGTCACATGCACATAAAAATATGAGCCAAAAATCTTAAAAAGTGAAACATTAGGTTTCTTACCAGTAAAAGCCTCTTCTGGTGTACTCATGCCAAGTATCCGATGAGGACAACAGTTTTGCATAAATACCGCTGTGTTGCATGCCTCTGCCCACAGATGAAACAATAGGCCTTGGTCATGCAATATCACTCTTGCTGCACCCACAATCATTCTATTCTTTCTTTCTGCGACCTCGTTCTGCTATAGGTTATGAGGCGCAATTAATTCTCTCTGAATTTATTCTTTGCTGCACAAGTTCTTGAATTCATTGGAGATGTACTCACCACCATTTTCGCTCCTAAGAGCCTTCACTTGCTTTCCCATGTGTTTCTCCACCTGTGGTTTAAACTCAATAAACTTTGAGAACATCTGATCTTTCTTCTGGATGAAGTAGATCCAGAAATTTCGAGAAAAGTCATCAACAAATATCACATAGTACTTATGCTTTGTTGTCGAAGCAGTAGAGAATGGTCCACACACATCTGAGTGAACTCTCTCAAGGATTTTCGAAGTTCAGTTCTCCTTCTCATGAAAGGTGGCCTTTGCATACTTTCCCATAGTACATCCCTTGCATGTGTCTGAATGTGCAAGTGTACCCTTGGGAAGACCCGTAGAAATATGCTGCATGACCTTCAAGGCTCCGTGGTGAAGATGGCCCAATCTCTTGTGCCATAACTCACCCTCATCCCGACTCACCACTTTGTCCACCTTACCCATCAATGCTAAGCAACCATCTACATCAAGTTTATAGAGATTCTTAAGTCAAATCCCAATCTTCTTGGCTTGTCCTGTTGTTTTGTGTCGCAGGAAAGCTTTTCCTTCTCTGAATACAACATCATAGCCTCTATCCTCCAACATTGCAACTGAGACTAAAATTTTCTTCAAGCCTAGTACATGCATTACATATTTTAATTGAAAGGGTTTACCTGAATGTCTCTGGAGGTAATGGTACCAATCCCAATAGCACGGTACTGCCCATCATCACCCATTTCAATATGCATCTAGAGGTCCTTCTCCTCCAAGCTACTGAAAAGTTCCTTGTATTTCATCATGTGAAAGGAAGCACCACTATCCAAGTATCACACTGATCCCATTGCACTTGAAACCATGCATGAAATGAGCGAGAATTCAAGATCAAATTGTGAGGCCAAAGCCTCACCAGCTGCAGATCCTGAAGCCTCCTTGTTCTTCTTCTTTTGTGGACAATTAGTGGCATAATGTCCATGCTCGTGACAGTGAAAACACTTCACTATGGACATGTCACACTTCTTGCCATCTTTACTAGACTCAGATTTGGAATGGAATTTGTTTCCTTTCCCCTTTTTCTCCTTGGAAACCAAAGCACAATATTCTTCATGTTCATTCTTAGATGAAGATCCATCTCTGGTATTCCACCTGAATTCTTCTTGCACCAAATCCTACCAAAGCCGTTCCCAATCTAGTAGCTTTTCCCTTCCATTAACAGAGTCCTGATAACTATGCCAACTCTTGGGAAGTCCTAGAAGATCTAGGCTCACCAAATCATCATTAGCGACAGTAATGTCGACACTCTCAAGCTCATCCTGACATTGGAAAAACTTTGTTAAATATTTCGAAATGGAGTCGCCTTTCTCCATTTTCATCTTCCTGAGTTTATCCTTCAGTGCTAATTTTCTATGATCACTGCTGCTCTGAAATAGATCTGTCAAAGCTTTCCACATTGCATATGGTGTCGCTTTTCCATGGAGACTTGAGACAATGTGGTCTTGTAGTCCCTCTAATAAGATCCTCGTTTCCTTTGCAACTTTATTTTTCCAAACATCAAGATTTGCAACATCTGTTACAACGGGTTTGGGAACATCATTGTCAATGAGTTCTTTCAACCCATTGTACTCCAGTACTTCCTCCATCCTGTCTTTCCAAGCAATATAGTTAGAGTTGCCCTTGAGTGCATACTCCAATATCAAGCCATTGATATCCATTTCGATCCTGAATCGCCTATAGCACCAAGAATGTCTTATGCAAATTCGAATTCTATTTAGTCACAAACTCAACTTCTCCTCCACTATAGTGATTTCCTGTGCTCTGATACCATGTAGAAATTATACGAACATATGTATATAAATGGATTCAATCTGATCTAACAATGTACTAAATCTAGATACTGAATCGCTTCTACAAATCAATTGCGGAAATTAAACACAATCACCAGTCAGAACAAGTGAAAAAAGAAACAAATCAAACCACATCAGAGATAATTTCCCGGGGAAATATTGCTACTCAAAACCCCACTATCTTCTATTGTATATTCAACATGAAAACATGAAACAATTACAATGCACTCTTCTCACAAGAGTCTCCAACACTCAGCTAATTGTCTCACATTGTTCTGGACAAAACTGGCCAAAAATTAGCCAATTCTCAGCCTCTAAACAACCTGCTTTGCTTGCACAATTCCTGATGAAGAAATCCCTATTCTTTAGGAATTTTGGCCTTCCTAAACTGCGTAAGGATCATGGGAAATACAATGTGTTTTTGGTTGCATGTGTGCAACCCAATAATCCTACAACTGATAGTTAACATCCCTTTCACCTTTGTCTCAACTGGGTCTCCACTGTAATTGACATGCATGCAGCTATTAATAGTAAATCATGAGTTGCATGTTAGATCACCGATTGTGAGTTAAATAATATTTAATTCACTTGATTTGTCACTAGTGCAACAATTATTTGCAACTAGATCAATTGACTTTAACTCACTTAGATTGAGTTAATTGATTTCTCATGCGTTAACTAATGCACCAACTGTAATTCAAACCATATTACAACTAGAATTACTCTGCATGCATCACCAACTACCCTTAAATCTAAACACATGAGCTAACTGAGTTTATCACACTCAATTAACTATTACAAGTGATCATGAGATAAGATTACATCAATTTAATTAAGGTAAAATTAAATTAGACACTACACCAAATTTAGCTCACACTAGTGTAGGTGCTGCTAGGACCTATTGGTCCCACACTAGTGTAGGTGTTGCAATTTCTTGTTGGACTTCAACAATTCGGGATATAAAATTTCAACTCTTTTTGTCCTCTTGTCATTCCAGATACTCATACTTGGCATGATGTTTACCATAGAAAACCATTTTCTAAAACAACCCACCTCCAATTTCATTTTGAATAGTTTGGGCATGACTACAAATATTTTTTATTGGGGTTTAAATTTGTTATTGGACTTTCAACAATTTTACATAGCGGCAGAGTTCTAAGATAATGCTAGCAGTGTCTCCAGAACGTTGATACATTGTGAAAAGTGCCGAGGAATAAAGCTTCCTCCACACCTCCACACAATATATTAACTAATCTTATTTAAAATAGTTTTAAAACAATAAAAAAAATAATTGTGCCGAGAGGCGCTCCCAAGAGGACTTAGTTATATGACATAAAAATTAAACATAAATTAAAATAAAAAATAAAATTAATAACGTGAAAACATTTTTACTCAGTAAAAAAAACTAAAAAAATGTTAAATAAAAAATAACTTCATGGTATTCACCCACAGTATGAGAATACATCGTATTCATGTGGAATATAGCCTATTTAAAGGGAAAAATTAAACTAGCCTAGATTCATTTTAACTTTGTGATCTACCAAGCGCTGAGATGGATCAAATCTCTTGAGATGCAAACCTATTTTAAAGTGAAAAGAGATTTGATCCCTCTCGGTGCTTGGTAGATCCAGAGTTAAGATGGATCTAGGCTAGTTTGTAAAATAATCAAATATCATCAATCAAACCAACTCCCATATCTTTAAACACAAACATTTACAGGTAATATTCCTTAAATTCCCTATACATTTCCCAAGAAATGACTAATAAATAAATAAGTAAAAAAAATATTTTTATTCGTTTTCACTTCTAGAATACAAAAACATTATAATAAAAACAAAATAATATTCATGCAACACATGATCAACTAAAAAATTAATATTAGCTTCCTCAAATATGAATAACCATTTATTACAAGAGATATGGAGCGTAATGTTTCAACTGCTTTTGTCCTCCATTCATTCCAGATACTCATATTTGGCATATTGGCGTTCACCATTGAAAACCGATTGCTAAAGCAACCCACCTCTAATTTAATTTTGAATAGTTTGGGTGTGACTAAAAATATTCTTTATTGGGGTTTAAATTTGCTATTTGAATTTAAACAATTTTACACAACGCAAAAAATTTCCAAGATAATGCTAGTGATGTCTCCATAAATAATCTTATTTTAAATAGTTTTGAAACAATACAAATAATAATGTATAATTTGTATCATAATCAAATATCATCAATCAAACCAACTCTCATATCTTTAAACACAAGCATTTACATGTAATATTCCTTAAATTCCCAATACATTTCCTAATGAATGCTAATAAACAAATAAGTATTTAAAAAAAAAAAATTCATATTCACTTCCCAAAATACAAAAGCATTATAACCAACACAAATTAATAAGCATGCAACACACACCAACTGAAAAGTTAATATTAGCTTCCTCAAATATGAATAACCATTTATTACAAGATATATGGGCGTACAATTTCAACTCCTTTTGTCCTCTAGTCATTCCATATACTCATATTTGGTGCATTGACGTTTACCATTGAAAACCACTCGCTACAGAAACCCCCATGCAATTTCATTTTGAATAGTTTGGGCATGACTAAAAATATTATTTATTGGGGTTTACATTTTTTATTCGACTTTCAAAAATTTTACACAGTGGCAGAGTTCCAAGATAATGCTAGCGGTGTCTCCATAACGTTGATACATTGTGCAAAGTGCGAAGGAAGAAATATTCCTTCCCATAATGCTTCAACTAATATTATTTTAAATGGTTTTAAAACAATAAAAACAATCATATATATAATTTGTATCATAATAAAATAAAATCAATCAAACCAACTCCCATATATTTAAACACAAGCATTTACATACTTTTCCCAATAAATGATTAATAAATAAATAAGTAAAAAAGCATTTTTTATTCATATTCACTTCCAAGAATACAAAATAATTATAACCAACACAAAATAATAAGCATACAACACAAGATCAACTGAAAAGTTAATATTAGCTTCCTCAAATATGAATAACCATTTATGATCATGTGCTCAATTTTATGCCAAAAAATCGAAGCTCTCAGAATGTTACAAAACCTGAATTATTGCGAAGTGCTCATCGTTCTGAATCCAACACACTTCGTTTCGCACGAAATGGACTCCGTATGAGTTCTGTTCGCTTTGCGAAACAGGAAAAATTTTGAAAAAAAAGGAAGACATGTAGCCCAATCGGCAGTCCGTACTGCTGACGTGGCATGTTGATTGGGCTGGGTCAAAATTTGTCATTTTCCTCCAGCTAGTGTGGGACTGCCAAGTGACAACATTAGATTGGTTGAAATTGTGGGTGATTTGGCATGTTTTGAATAGTTAAGATTCAGGCTAATAGGGAGAGGACACGTGGTGTAGCCTAGGGCCGCCATGTGCCCCCCCAATGGTGGAGAAATTTTTTACTACAAGTATGGGCGGAGGCGCCAGGGTTCGACCCCGTGACCTCCCACGCAACACACATGCCAACTACCATTACATCATATGTTGGTTCTTAACATACATATGTTGCCACATTGTTTTATGGTTTATAATGTCCGTCGACCGTGGGGGGTGGGTGGGTGGGGGTAAGGGGGCCAACCCCCAATACACGTGACCAGAACTCAAGACCACCGAAAAAGCGTAACCTTAAGCATGGGGTTTAAATATTAATCCTCAATTAATTTGTGCTAACCCTCATTACTTAACACTAATCCAATTTAACTCCATAAGTGTGGTTTAAGCGCTAACCACGCTTAATTAGCGCTAATGCATTTAATTAAGTTAATGAGGATTAGTTTGGTGGTCCACCAAATCTGGAAAAATTGCCAGTTTTAGTACCATCTAACCTGATTTAGCTCCAGTTAGCTAAATTTAGGACAAAAATTGTGGAAAAACTGGAGATCGTCATAAATTTTGGAGTTTTCGACCAAATCAGGAGTAGAAAGAGGCTAGATGACCATTTTAGGGCATTTTGAACTCATTGGTGCATGTTTTAGGAGTAGAAAATCATTGTAAACACATCATTTTGAAAATTTGAGCATAATATAGACGCCCAAGCCATGGAAGCTGGACCAAGGAGATGTAGCCTCGGAGGGGTGAACTCCTTCATCAAATTCCTGTGTTGATGTGTTGTATGGTGATGTATTGTAATTTTATTTTCGATTGTTCAGTATTTATTTTATGTTAAATTGTTCATAAATTTAACATGAAAAACACTCATGAGACTCAATAACTTGCAAGAGAACTTGAACCCTTAAGCACATATAAGACATTGTTTACAAAATTTGAAAGAGTAATTAGCACAACAACACTAACATACTTCATTCAGATCATTTTTGGTATCAGAGCTTTAGGTATTTAGGTTTTTTCATGCAAGAAGGGATCTAATTGTTTGCAATTTTTTGTCATGCTTACAAGGTTAAAACTCAAAAGAGGAGAAGGGAAGTTGGTTGAAAGCCCTGCAGTTGGGTCAAGAGGAAGAAGGGCATGGTTTCCAAAGTCTTCAACACCATCGCATCCTCAAGTTGAAGTTGAGTCTTCAGTAATCATGTCTCATGAAGGAGAACCTACCATGACAGAAGATGAGAGAGCATTCAGAAAGGAATTTTTTGATATGACTGAGATGGTTAAGGTCCTCTATGAGGAGAGGAATTTAAGGATGCAAGGAGAAAGTTCCAGGCCTCCAAGAGGAGAGGGTTCTCCAGGAGGAGGAGGCCATGGAGATGGTAGGAAACCACCATCCACTCCACCATCATCCTCACCACCATCTACACCTTCCTCTTCATCATCTTCCACTACCACAACTTTTCAATTAGTTCATCCTCATACTTCAAAAGGAACTGGTAAATCACCCTTACTTAAAATTGATTTCAAATTTGAGCTACCGATGTATAATGGAAAAGTGAATGCATAGAAGATGGATAATTGGATTCATCAATTAGAGGTTTATTGCAGAATTCAGAGCCTTCAAGAGGGTGACATAAAGATTCAGTTGGCTACCTTGAGAATGGAGGGCGCAACACTTGTATGGTGGGAAGAAAGGACAAAAGATGAGATTAAAAACCACGGTAAGGTATCAATGTCTTGGTATAATTTTATTGTTGCCATTAAAAGGAAAGTTTACCCTCTATATTAAATGCAAAAAGCCATTATGGACTGGAAAAATTTTAGACAATTAAAGGGACAAAGTGTGCAAGATTACACTCATGAATTTAGGAGAAGAGCTCTTATTTTGGGTGTCAATTTGTATTCTCAAGAAACTTTGTTAAATTATATTGGGGGTTTTCAAAACTCTCTTAAACATAATATTCTCATGTAATTCAATCCCAAAAACTTAGATGAGGTTTGTGTTCAAGCCATACATCTAGAGGCAAGAGGGAAACGTAGTGCATATGCGAAAAGTGATAGTTTCATTGAGTATGAAGGTAAAGGAAAGGGTAAGTTTAATGAAAGAGGAAAGAAAAATGGTTCTATTAAAATATAGAAGGAGAAACTCACATGTAAACATTGTTCGAAAAAATGGCCATGATGAAGACCATTCTTGGAAACTCCACCCAGAGTGGAAGCCAAACAAACTTGAAAAAAAGAGAGAAGGAGAAAACTGTTGCAATCGTTGAACATGACTTAGGTTCAGATTCAAGAGATGAAACCAAGATTACAACAATGGGTTTTAAAGGTAAGAACATAGCAAGCACTAGTTCTTCAAGTTTTTCTAATGTAACTCAAGATGAAGATACAAAAAATGAACTCTTTCATATTAGAGTTGTTTCAAAGCATACCAGAATAGACACACTATTTGATAGTGGTTCTCAAGCTAATTTGATTTCTGAAGACTTAGTTAAGAGGTTAAATATTGAAATTGGTACACATCCAAGACCTTATAATTTTGGCTGGATATGCAAGAATGAAAACTTGCAGGTAATAAGGAAGTGCATCCTAAGGTTTGCAATCAATTCAAACTTTCTTGACGAAGTTGAACTTGATGTAGTGCTACTTGAGATTTTAGGTATTGTTTTGGGAAGTCCGTATATTTATGATAGGAAAGCAGTATTTCATCGCCATGAGAATAAGTACCACGTGTTCAAGGATGGAATTGAGTACATAGTTAGAGCGCATAAGAAGAAGATAAGTTTGTGATCTAGGGTAAAATCTTGATACCCTTAACCAAGACGTTTTACTTCGGCTGATAAAATAGAATTGCATAAGTTAAAGCATCAATGAAATTAAATTAACAACTACATGTTGTAAATAAGAGGAACATAACATGTCAATATCAACAATCATAAGAACACACCGTTTGATAACGAAGTTCGTCTAGGAGGGACTACATCTCCGGGCGTCGGCATCAAGATGGTGTAGGCCGTTGCATTAAGTGCTGTAAGAAGAAGATGTACATGGATGGGTTTCTCTGACATAAAAGGAAAATGCCCTCATGCAAGAGTGGCTAGAGCTCTCTATGAGATGTTCTACTGGGGAACTCTCATGCATAAAAATGACTCCTATTAGTATGACAATATATCACACATAAAGACTTTGAGTATCTCGCTGACATGGCATACAAGGGATCTCAATGACATACGTGTGACACGAAGTATCCTGCCAACATGGCATAAAAGGGATCTCAAACAACATACATGAGTATCTTGCCAATATGGCATTAAGGGATCTCAGCATAATACAAGTCCATGACAACAAGACAAGATCCCATGACTCATACATCAACAGGGATATGTACAACATTAAGCATCTCAAGAACAAATAAGTACATGAAATCAACTCATCATATACCTCATGCTGAAGATGACTGAAGAATGGTTGCTTCTGCTCCTGGATTTGAAATCACCATCACAATCATGGCGTCGAAATATGTGAAATCGATTGCTCACCTGCTGAAAACTGACACCTGCAACTTTACTTCAAAAAGTGACCAAAAAATATAAATCTCAGATGAAAAATCTGAATATGCCATCAGATTCATGACGTCGAATAGTGCAAAATCAACTATCCATTTACTGAATTATGAGAAAGTGAAAATATGGGGCAAAAAGGAATCTTTTAGATTCCCCCTAGATTCCTCCATGTAGTTGCTCCATGGGTGGACTGGAAATCTGCAACTGAAAAGGCGAATCCAACCTTTCCATTGCGTTCCCTACGGAAAACCGTGAAAAATGATTGTAAACTTGACTATATTCTGATATGGAGAAAAATTACCTCCCCGGGAAAATTTCAAGGCGCATGGTTCCGCCTGCATAATTACTGCGCCACGCTCATGGTTCCACCCTGCAATTAAAACTTAGTCTCGAAATTCATGTGCGCTCTCCTCTGGTCTGGCTTGGCCTAAAAAATCATGTCTGCTCTTCACTGCCCCTCGCACTATGGAATTGATAAGTTTATATAAAAATTCTCGGGCAGAGTTACCCAAGAAAGTTTGTTGGCACAATGGTAAAGTACAGAGGTTCGTTGGAGAGAGGTTGGGGGGTTAAATCCCAACCCGTCCATTTAGGCGCGTTTTTTTATAACACCGTTTGATTGGGGCACATATATTTTAATATAGTTACAACATGCAACATTTATGTGTTGCATTGTTTGGTTCGATGCAATGTCTTAAAATAACACCATTTGATTAATATAGGTACAACATGCAACATATATGTGTTGCATTGTTTGGTTCGATGCAATGTATTAAAATAACTGTTACACAGTAATTTGTCACCGTCCTTGCAATCCCCGTCCCGCACATTGGAGGGCTCATTTTTTGACCTGTGAGCAGTGACATGCCTTGGAACCACTTTCATGACATCCCTCTAAACAAGAGCTTTCATTGCCCTGAAGACATCTCCTTGTGAAAAACCCTGAAAATGGCCCTTTTAGCATTGGCGCGAGCAGGCAGTTCAGAACCCGTGCCAATGGGGAAAATAATTCAAAGAGGCCGCGCCAGTTGGCGCTCTGTCCCAGAGTCGCACTCGCGCCAACCAATTTAAGGAACGTTTTTTAAAAATAAATGGCGGAAGTTTCGTCCTAATTGATCCAGGAACTGATATCTATCTTGAGTTGGGAGGTTTGGCTACGGATTCCATAGAGAGGAAGTGGTTTGCCACCTCTCATGGAAGCTTCCTTGATGATAGGGCCAATCCCATGATCATAGGGATCCCAACTCCTCTTCCTCCATCTATAAAAGCTTGCCCATCTCCATTTCAAGCTAGTCTTCAAGTCTTGAAGTTCCCAAATTTCCAAGAGCCTTATGCTGCAAGAGCCTCCATAATTCCCTTAAGGCCAATTTCAAGCAAGGAGACTATCGTCAAGATCTGAAGAGAGAGGTTTTTCCCTTCCTTGACAGGCTTTTCGAGACGTGTTCTGCTGGCGACCCCCCCGAAGGAGAATTCAGCGTCAGAACTCTGGTTGTAATTTTCCTTTGATTGATTATTAATGAACGACTATTGGTTATGGTTCCACTCTTGTTTTTATTTACGACGATGAGTTATGTCCTTTCTGAATGACATATAGTTGCATCTACTGGATTTTACGCTTGCGTTTGTTTTGTTTCTCGCATGTGTAGGTGTCCCATCACAGAGATCGTGGGGATCGTGATCTGCCAGGGCTGAGGAACGGGAGCGCCACCTCTTCTACAACGACTGCGTTGGATTCCAGGTAAGCCTTCGTTTCTAGTTGGTTTATTTGCAATTAGGAACCTGCACTATAGCGTGATTGATTGTTGCTAGACCCGGTCTGGGCTAGTAGGGATTACCTCTGTCCGCAGAGGGGATTTACCTCCACAACAAATTGGCGACTCCGCTGGGGACCGTTAGCTTGTTGTTGTTCATTTTATAAGATATAGACGGAGCCTGAAGTTGGCCAGATAGCCTTGGAAACGGTATTGCTCTGCATTAGCGAAGTAGATCAAAGCTGCTTCAGTGAATCTCTGGTTTAGTTTGTAAACTGAACACTTGGAGCTTTGTCTTGTCTTTTCGGTTGATTCTTGATTCTGCTTTCTTGATCAGCTCTTTGGGCTGGCTCTTTCTGTGAATTTGGATTTTGGATAGCTTGATCATCACTGGTCTTCTTGTTGGATTGCTCTTTTTTATTTTTTACTGGTAAACTCGACTGGCACGCTTTTCAGCTTGACAGTCGCGCCCATTGGCGCAGGTTGCTAGTGTATTACCCGCGCCAATTCTATTCTGGCGCTAGTTTTAGCCTTACAGTCGCGCCAATCCTGTAAGGTACTAGGGTTTAATCTGTTTTGAGCTTTTTGAGCTTGATCAGTGTCTGTCTCGCTTTGAGCCTAGATCACATGGTTCATTTGAGTCTTGGAGATTCTGCTTGAAATGGTGAAGTCTGGTCTTGGTTGGGAGAAATTCTTTGTTTTTTCATTTTCAGGCGTTGGCGCTTGTTGTCAGTTAGCAACCCGTGCCAATTGGCCATTGGCGCTAGTTTTCAATGTGCAAGTCGTGCCAGTTGGCGCTAGTTGTCAATGTACAAGTCAAGCCAATTTTAGGGTGTATGAAAATTGAGATTTTTTTTTTCCCTAAATCCTTCACCAGTGTGTCTTTCCCTTCCGATCTTTTCACTATATGAGCATAGATTACATTGCTCATTGTTTGAAATGTCTTATTTCCATGATTGTTTTATGTAAAAGGGAATGAATGCCTTGTTTTGATCTCTTGCTTTGGAAGTCCTCTTTGTGTTTGACCTCATATGTTTTGTCACCTTTTGAGGGATTTCGTTACAAAATGTTTGAAACAACGATTGCATTCTTAGTGTTTGTTTACATCTCTTTTACATTCATCCTTCATTAAGGAGATTTGCGTTCTTTTAGTTTTCGTATCATAGTTTTCTTTTCGTTAAAATGCATTAGATCACATTGCATTGAAAATTATTTTTTGAGATCCATCATTGAACTTAGATTACATTGTTTAATGATTGAAAACTAGAAATCACTTTGATTGCATTCTCTTTTATTTAAAGCATGCATTAAGTAGATTCTCATTTCATCGAAAAATGCATTGAGTGCATTCTTATCATTTGAAAAGGAAAAAGGAAATTGTGCATAGATTACATTGCATTATTCGCATCGTTGAATGTTTGAAATTACTTTTGGATAGTGAAAGTCATCTAGTTTGGAAAAGATTTCGTTTGCAGTGTTGTTTTATGTCGCATCATTGTTTGAAGCTCTTCCCTTAACTAGATAGCATTCATCGAATTGAAAGTTTTCTTTTCTCATATAGCTGCATACAGGAGATTGTCATATGACATACGCTAGGGCCTTGAAACTGAAACATAATTGAAGATCAACCATAAAATTTACTCAATTTACCTAAGGAAGCATTGAAACATTAACGAAACATTTAGAGGTCTAGGTTAGAGACGTGTTCCAGCGTCGTTAAACCTAGTAGCTGTCGTTCGCCTCTTGGCTTTAGACAGCGCTAGTACGGACTTGTGCTCCCCGTACCGTCGCGTATATAAAGGGAGACCCCACTAGGTTTTAATTCTTTATCCATAGGAAGCCGAGTCTGCCACCCTATACCCGTGATACACCGGACACAACATTCTGGGAGATTGCCTGCACGTACGTTAAGTCCTTGGTTGATTTCTCTTTCATTTTGAAACCAAGGTGTATATTGCAGTTCACGGTTATTTGGTACACCCTTTGCCTAGAATTCCTGAGTAGTCATTTCGATCTTTTCTGACTCTTTAAATTTGAAAAGGTCATCAAGAGCTTGTCCTTTCACGCTTGTTTCCAATCTGAAAGTGATAGAGTCACCTTTTTCCTGTTTCTCGACTCTTAAAAGATGAAACGATAGAGTTTTGTTTCAATGTTTTAAAAAATTAACTGCCCACGAAATATTCCTGGTTAAAGTTAGTTTCCTTAGGGTGTTGTTCTGAAGATTGTTTCTAATGGCAACTTTTCCGGAGTTCACCAACCAAGGAATCCCCTCCGATGGGAATCCTGGTCCTTTTCCTCCTTTTAGAAATGTTGGTGCTCCTTATATGGCAACGTTGTCCCTTCCTGGGTTAACTGTTGGGTTTCCTGTTTGGTTGTTTTCAACCTCTGTGGTCCTGAATTTCTCGGCTACTGTTCAATCAGTTCCTCCACCTGAACAACATAATGTTGATTCCAAGGTGGACCTCTCCCCTTCTTCGCCTATTTTTGTGTCCTCCTCTTCTACTTCGCCTGGTGAAAGTCTGGATTCAAGTAACCAGGTGGCCAAGAAGAAGAAGAAGAAGACAAAGAAGAAGAAGTCTGATAAAAGAGAGGCTAAGGCTCCAGTTACTACTTCTGAAACATCTCCTCTTGATAAACCTTCCAACCCTCCGCGGAAAGTCAAGTTCCCTTGCATGTTGTGCACATGAGACCATCTTCTTCGAGACTGCCCTGGCATTTCCAAGGTGCTTGAAGAATGGTCCAGCGGTCGTCCACCGTTGCCTTTGGCTTCCGGGAGTCAAGTTGGGGGCATGTATTCAACTGGTACTGGTAAGGCTCCTAAGAAGCAGGGTAAGATTACCAATCCCTGTAATTTGTGTGAAGGGCACCATGCCATTCACCTTTGTCTGTATATGGATGAAGCCAAGAGAGTTTTGGACAACTCGACTGTTTCTGCACCGTGCCTTCTGGCTGGTTACAAACAACTTTCTTTGAGTCTTCCACCAGTTGATCCTACGATTGGTCAAGAGTCATCCTTGGTCGATCTCGCTCCCTCAGAAATTCAAATTCAGGAATTCGTTCCTGACCAACCATTGGTCGTGGGATCAGTTGAGCTAGCCCCGTCTACAGTGCACCAGGTCTTTTCTGTTGAGAGTGGATCTCATACCCCTCAGGTTCTTCTGATTTCTTCAGATTCCTCGGACTTGGAGAAAGATTGTCCTGTCCCTATACCTCAAGAAGTTGCTCCTCTGCCTGCTGTGATAGAGGTCCCAGAGGATACTCCTCCCACCTTCGAGATGGAGGTCATGGAGGATGCTCCTTCTTCTTCCGTAACACCAGGGGAAGACCATCTCGGTTCGATGGTAGCCCCTCCAAGTAGTTTGGTCGCTTCCTTTGATTGGAATCGATTTTCGGGATACCACCTTCCGTCCTATGTGACTTTCGAGATCACAGTACAGGGTTTTGGTATGGTTGTACCCAACACCATTATAGACGAAGGTGCGTCTGTTAGTGTTCTATCCTCAACTACTTGGCAAGATTTTGGCTCACCGCCGCTTGCGCCTGTTACGCAGAATCTGTTGGCATTTAACAGAAGAACGAGTCAACCGTTAGAGATCCTCCCAAGGTTACTTGTTACTTTGGGAGGTAAAACCGTCCATATGGACGTGATGGTTGTTCCAGGCCCTTTGGATTTCAATCTGCTTTTGGGGCGTGATTACACCTATGCCATGGGAGCTCTTGTCTCTTCCCTTTTTCGTGTGGTCTGTTTTCCGCATGAAGGACTGATCGTGACCATTGATCAGCTTTCCTTCTTTTGTCCTGATATGGCATCTGGCCCACCATCATACCTGCCTGGTTTTTATCCACCCATTGTATCTGCCCCACCATAGGTAAACTATGTGGCTACCTACCCCATGCCTGTACCCAGTGATAGTGCCATTGTGCATTAGGTGCTGGGGGCATTGGGTCCTGACTTCCAGGATGTTTTCCTTCCATCGGGAGCGAAAATCTTGGAAGCGATGACTTCTTGTTCATTATGATGAGGTCGTCGGAGCATGGTTCCTTTCCTTGTGTCAAGCTCTTTAAAAAATGAAACAAGCTGGTCGGAGCAAAGTTCCTTGTCTTGTGTCAAGCTCCTTAAAAAATGAAACAAGGTTGTCCAAGCACAATTCATTTTCTTGTGTCAAGCTCCTTAAAAAATGAAACAAGGTCTGTTGGAGCATAGTTCCTTGTCTTGTGTCAAGCTCCTTAAAAAATGAAACAAGGGTAATTTATAGGACGCTTCTTTTAATGTGTCAACCTCGCTAAACAATGAAATATTGCTCTCGCTCAATTCGAGTCTTTGATAAGTTCTCGTAAAATCCCAGTCGAGTCTTCCTCTTGATCTCGTAATTTGAACCTTCACTCCATCTGCCTTTCATATGGATTGAAGCTTGGGGGCATGTACCTCGAATTGAGTCACCATGCTGGGGGCATGCTTACTTTTCAAGCATATTTTGTTTCCGTTTCAGGCTTGTGTAAAAATGAAACCGGTTTCAAGCATAGTTTATCTTTGTTTCAAGCTTGTGTAAAAATGAAACCAACTTCAAGCAGAGTTTCCTGATTTCAAGCTTGTGTAAAAATGAAACCTTTCCCATTTTACCTCTCGTGATTGCCATTTTATGAGCCTGTTTTTACCAGATGAGCCTTGGTTTTCTCACTCCATCGTCACTATTTGCTTGGCCGATCATATGCCTTCACTTGGTTGTTTTATCTGTTCCTGAGGAACTGCTGCGATGAGTGGTCTTGTTAGCCAACCTCTTGACCTTTATTTGTTTTGAGCAGTTCCACCATTACCGGAACCAGTAGCTACCCTTTATACCACTCGTTCCTCCAGGAGGAGTCACCTTTCGGCTCTTTTCTGACTCTCTAAACATGAAAAGATTGCCGAGTCCCTTGTCGTTTCTATCTCGTTAAAGTGGCCGCGAAGCGACATCTACCCAGTATACGTTTACCCCTTTTCTAAGTCGATAGATTATTTACGGTGTAATACCCTAGCCTATCGCGATCAGGAGGTTTTCTCGGATATAGTTTTCTACCTTTTCGGATCTGAGGAACTACTTACGAAAAGGGACCGTTGGAGTTTACTTTTCCACTGTCTTTTCAAACTCTCTAAACATGAAAAGACGTCGAGTTCTTCCTTTGTCAAACTCGTTAAACCCTGATGACATTGGATTTAGTCGTGATGACGGTATTCGAGTCGCTCCTCCCTAGGGCTCGTTAAATGTACTAGGATGGATTCATCCGAATGACGGATTTATATGACAAGCATATGGTATCCTCTTCAAGCTTGTGTAAAAATAAAGAGGTACTCACTGAAATGGTGGGGAAAATGGAACCAACATCATTGTCGTGTCGACAGTATGTCGCTCTTGAACATGGCACTTGTCTGCATTCGTGTCGGGTTGGGGACATCTCATCTCGTTTTTCACTTGCCTCTGTGGGTTTGGGTGATCCCTTTTGACCTCTCATCTGATATTTGCCTCGTCATTATGACCTCTGATCTTTTGATGTAAAATACTTCCAAATCCACTGTCGTGCCGTCAATATGTTCAAGAGAAGTTGACCTCTGCAAATACCAACCTTCCTCTGATTCTCATCTGACCTTGATTCACAAAGACATTATGTTCCTCTGTCTCGTGTCAATGATGTGGGAAACACTATGACCCACCTTCGATCAAGGTCACTTCCTGTCGACTTCAGCTCATTATCCAGGAAGCTGATCTAAAGACTCCCTTCTGGTACCTTGGAGCCTGCATGCCTCAATGGCAGGTTCTTTGCATTCGACGTGAGGTTTTCATCATTGGCCTCCGATTGAGTGATTCTGCGGGTGTTCGACGTCAGCTCACTGTTCACATGCCGTATATTGTACCTGTAGTACCTTGAGGACCATTGGCATTAATGGTGGTACCTCTAGTGTCTGTTAACAGCTTTCATCACTGGCTGGTAATCAGACGATGTTCTTGCATGTTCGACTTCAGCTCACATATTCGCATGCTTGAATTTGTACTTTGTTCGGGTCGAGATGGAGCGCAAGACCCTAGATTCTGCCTGTTATAATCCAGGCTGCGATTTTGTGGATTATTATGATTTGTTACATGACTCACTGAATGGATGGCTGCGACCATACCTGAGTCTGTTTATCGATCCCCACTGGATGGCTGCGTCCATACCTTGGATCTGGATTGTTGTATACTCTGTTATGGATGGCTGCGCCCATACCACATATATATCATGTATTTGAGACATCAGTTGTACTTCTTCACACAGGTTTTCCGACGACGGAGTTTCCAGTTGGACACGTTCTCGTAAAGCATTTCACCCCTCTCTCTCTCTCGGGCCTCATGCTTTAGGGGGCATCTGTTACATAGTAATTTGTCACCGTCCCTGCAATCCCCATCCCGCACATTGGAGGGCTCATTTTGTGACCTGTGAGCAGTGACATGCCTTGGAACCACTTTCATGACATCCCTCTGAACAAGAGCTTTCATTGCCCTGAAGACATCTCCTTGTGAAAAACCCTGAAAATGGCCCTTTTAGCATTGGCGCGAGCAGGCAGTTCAGAACCCGCGCCAATGGGAAAAATACTTCAAAGAGGCCGCGCCAGTTGGCGCTTTGTCCTAGAGTCGCACTTGCGCCAGCCAATTTAAGGAATGTTGTTTAAAAATAAATGGCGGAAGTTTCGTCCTAACTGATCCAGGAACTGATATCTATCTTGAGTTGGGAGGTTTGGATACGGATTTCCATAGAGAGGAAGTGGTTTGCCACCTCTCATGGAAGCTTCCTTGATGATAGGGACAATCCCATGATCATAGGGATCCCAACTCCTCTTTCTCCATCTATAAAAGCTTGCCCATCTCCATTGCAAGCTAGTCTTCAAGTCTTCAAGTTCCCAAATTTCCAAGAGCCTTATGCTGCAAGAGCCTCCATAATTCCCTTAAGGCCAATTTCAAGCAAGGAGACTATTGTCAAGATCCGAAGAGAGAGGTTTGTCCCATCCTTGACAGGATTTTCGAGACGTGTTCTGCTGGCGACCCCACCGAAGGAGAATTCAACGTCAGAACTATGGTTGTAATTTTCCTTTGATTGATTATTAATGAACGACTATTGGTTATGGTTCCGCTCTTGTTGTTATTTACGATGATGAGTTATGTCCTTTCCGACTGACATATAGTTGCATCTACTGGATTTTATGCTTGCGTTTATTTTGTTTCTCGCATGTGCAGGTGTCCCATCACGAAGATCGTGGGGATCGTGATCTGCCAGGGTTGAGGAACGGGAGCGCCACCTCTTCTACAACGACTGCGTTGGATTCCAGGTAAGCCTTCATTGCTAGTTGGTTTATTTGCAATTAGGAACCTGCACTATAGCGTGATTGATTGTTGCTAGACTCGGTCTGGGCTAGTAAGGATCGCCTCTGTTCGCAGAGGGGATTTACCTCCACAAAAATAACACCGTTTGATTGGGCCACATATATTTTAATATAGTTACAACATACAACATATATGTGTTGCATTTTTTGATTCGATGCAATGTATTAAAATAACACCGTTTGATTGGGGCACATATATTTTAATATAGTTACAACATGCAACATATATGTGTTGCATTGTTTGGTTCGATGCAATGTATTAAATGGGGGTTGGGTTTGTATTAAACATGGGTTGTATAACCACTTTACCATAATGGCGCGTTTTGTTATAACACCATTTGACTGGGGCGCATATATTTTAATATAGTTACAACATGCAATATATATGTGTTACATTGTTTGGTTCGATGCAATGTATTAAAATAACACCGTTTGATTGGGGCACATATATTTTAATATAGTTACAACATGCAACATATATGTGTTGCATTGTTTGGTTACGCAATGTATTAAAATAACACCGTTTGATTGGGGCACATATATTTTTAATATAGTTACAACATGCAACATATATGTGTTGCATTGTTTGGTTCGATGCAATGTATTAAAATAACACCATTTGATTGGGGCGCATATATTTTAATATAGTTACAACATGCAACATATATGTGTTGCATTGTTTGGTTCGATGCAATGTATTAAATGGGGGTTGGGTTTGTACTAAACATGGGTTGTATAACCACTTTACCATAACAGTGCGTTTTGTTATAAAACCATTTGATTGGGGCACATATATTTTAATATAGTTACAACATGCAACATATATATGTTGCATTGTTTGGTTCGATGCAATGTATTAAAATAACACCGTTTGATTGGGGTGCATATATTTTAATATAGTTACAACATGCAACATATATGTGTTGCATTGTTTGGTTCGATGCAATGTATTAAAATAACACCGTTTGATTGGGGTGCATATATTTTAATATAGTTACAACATGCAACATATATGTGTTGCATTGTTTGGTTCGATGCAATGTATTAAAATAACACCGTTTGATTGGGGTGCATATATTTTAATATAGTTATAACATGCAACATATATGTGTTGCATTGTTAGGTTCGATGCAATGTATTAAAATAACACCATTTGATTAATATAGTTACAACATGCAACATATATGTGTTGCATTGTTTAGTTCAATGCTATGGATTAAAATAACACAGTTTGATTGGGGCACATATATTTTAATATAGTTACAACATGTAACATATATGTGTTGCATTGTTTGGTTCGATGCAATGTATTAAAATAACACCATTTGATTGGGGCACATATATTTACGCTGGAGGCGTTTTCTTTGCGGGATTGGGGTGAGCAAACACTGTTCACCCCAGCCAATGAGGAACATTTTTTCATCGCGCATGGAGCCAGTTAAATCTTTACATGTGGCAGCTCTTGAACCAATAAAATTGCTCGATCTGGTCCAGTTAAATCTTTACATGTGGCTGATCCTGAACCAATGAAATTGATCGATCTGGCGACCAGGTGTTGATTTGAAATTTCAAACTCCCAAATTTAGATTTGGAGAGTGAAATCTACACGGTAGAAATTTTTTATTTTGTGGCAGATTGAAATTTATTACAGTTGAAAATTTTCAATCACTGAAATTGAAATTTGTGTCTTTTCATAAGATCAGATATTAGTTCCTGCAAACATCGTTTATCAACTCCAGGCACAGAACGATTTAATGCAACCATTTAATGTGCATTGAAGACAACGATATTGGCGACTTGCAACTTGCAGAATATTGCCAACTTGTAGCTTGCATTGAAGACTAGGCTATTGCCGACTTGCAGCTTGAAGAATATTGCTGACTTGCAGCATGCAACCGACTTCGATGTGCTGCTTAAATAGACTTCCATCTGAATAAACATAGTGCCGACTTCCGACTTCCAGCTCCAGCCTGAAGAAGAACTTGTCCGATTTCCAGCTCCAACTTGAGGAAAAACTTCGCTTTGCATTTACAAATTGTTGGTAAGCTTCTGTTACCTGCAATTAGAAAGAATATCATGCCCTTAAATTCTGCTAGAACAACTAGAACAAAATATGGACGTTTTTGTTACTTAGTCTACAGTATCATGAGTTAATAATGAGATTTCTATAAAAATGCTCCATATACTGTATCATTCCTGACTATAAATAAAGTAGAGGAAATTTCAGTCGTAGTTTCAAGCAATTGCCAATCTGTGTTTAGTAAATATCAAAACTCCTACTTTCTTACAAAGCCGCATTCTGATAATAATTAGGTGCCAGCTTCAGAAAGTAGAAATAGGGTCAGGTATTACTCAGTCAAGTTTGCAAAGTATGCAATTGTTCTTAACAATTCTATATAGAACAGATAAAGCAACACAAAAATTGAAACAATTATATTTGGTATATTTAGTTACAGAATAGATCAAATGTACCAACTCATTAATACAAACATCAGCATGAAGCAGTCAAGAGTCCTCAAAACCTTGTTGAAGGATATGTGTAAGGCTTTTGGGACTTAGCACGGCCTGCGATTACAAGTGTTAAATACTCTTTGTGATTGCTTATTAGGCTTGAGCACTTGAGCTCATAACAAACTAAACTTCATGAGCACCTGATTGCATAAAAGCTCTCTGTCCCTAATAAATTATCTCCTCTCTTCAGGATATCGGGTCCTAAAAATTTAGATTTCAAAAAGGAATCTTAGAGCCTAGAGGCAAACTACCTGTCGCTAAGCATTCAACCTTTCTGATATTTTTAGATTTTTATTTTATGGAATCACTATACCGACATAATTTTTGAGAACCAGGCCTCCTGAAAGGAGCTTAAGTATAGACCAGATTATTAGCCCAATTTGAAAACAAAACTGTTCCATAAGGCCAAACTTTCTTTTTTTTCAGCTACTCACCAACTTGGCATCAAGCAACTCCAACCATCTGACCCTCCAGATGTGTTAAATCTTTGTCAGTTACTTAATAGCTTAGTTCATAAACATCTGAGCTTGAAAAATGTGAAGTCCTTGAGGTTAATTACTCACTGACTTGCTTCATACTCTTAAAAGAATTATTTTCAGAATAGAATCAAACTAATTTATCAGAATAGAATCAAACTATTGTACTTAATTAGATAGGGATTTTATCATTTTCCTGTCTGTAGTCTGCAAAATTAAATTTAACATTAAAGTTAACATACAGGTCTGGCCAGATCAACCAGTCTCTACTCATTACATAAGAACATCTTATCAATGAAGCTTTTTGCAGATGTCATTCTACAAACAACAGCCAATTGACAAAAATAACATACCTCTATGTAGGGTTGTGACTCCTAACCACCAATATTGCAGCCAGTTATCTCTATAATAATATACACAAGATATCATTGAATCAGAAACATCTTGACCACTCTCTGTCATGTTCCTATATGAGGCTGTATCCACTTGCTGTTCCCAGCATGCTCAACAAAGCTAAGAAATATTCTGGCACACAAATATTTTCGTCTTGATTTTCAACTTAGTATCTCTTACCTGCAGACCAAGATGTGAAAAACACGAAGGAAAACAAAGTTGGCCGAAGCTTCATTTATAGTTATAGAATTCTGTTTTTTTTTTTTTCATTTCCTTTTTAGCACTCAAGAAAACAAGATGCAAGTCTTTGGACATAGTGAGCATAGAACCCAATCCCTCTGATCTACGCTTCATATTTACCCAACAAAGCTGAGAAATGTTCGGGCACATATTGATTTGAGACTAGTGTCTCTTACCTGCAAACCAAAAGGTGAAAGAATAGGAGACGAAAGAAAAGTCAGTTGAAAGCTTCATTTGTTACAGAATTTTGTCTTCTTTTTCAATTTCCCCTTTCCACACACTAAAGAAAACCCAATTGTCTTTTTTCTCTCTCCTATTAATGAACTTTCTTGGACGTTCTGAGCATTGAACTCAATCCCTCTGATCTATGCCCCATCTTTACCAACAACTGCAGAACTTCAGAAGAGTTAATGGTAGTCATGACCCAATCTACTCCCAAAATTTCTACAGCATTAATTGCAATTTGCAGCAGATTGGATTTCTAATTTCCTCTACCTTGCTGAAGGAAATTGTTGGAAAGCAAGCTTTGGAACGTAAATGCTTCAGGAAACCCAGACATTTGGTTTGAAGAATCCACTCCCAGACTATGTGTCTTGTCCTCCCAGCTCCTCCCACTCAGGCTTTGAAGAAGAGGAGCAACAGCAGCAGGGGCAGCAGCAGGAGAAGAAAAAGAATGTAATTGATGAGAGAAAAGAGAGGAGAATGTTGTCCAACAGAGAATCTGCAAGGAGGTCCAGAATGAGAAAACAACAGCACTTGGATGAACTCAGAGCTCAAATAGTCTAACTGAGGGCAGAAAACAATCATATTCTCAGCAAATTCAATCTCACCTTGCAGCGTTATGTGCATCTGGAGGAGAAAAATCGTGTTCTTAGATCTCAAGCCATTGATTTGTATCAGAAGCTTCAGGCTGTGACCTCCATTCTGCAGCAGCAGGAGCAGCAATCTATGGTTAACTTTGATCATTTGGATTTTCAGAATTCAGCCTTCTGCTAAGCCCTCAGCTGCATCTGATATTCTTCAATAAGCCTTCCAACACCATACCCATCTTTTAGATCATCTACACAATTTTGTGATGCACTGGATATTGAAGAGGGCTCATAGAGATCCAATTACATAGGTGGAATGCGAAAGAGAGATCCATGTATCCGCCTCTTTGTTCTGCATATCAATTTTCACCATTTCATTTACTGTAATAGGCGTAGATGCATGGCTAGGCTTCTTCATTTATAGGGAACTTTCATTTTCTTACCCTCCGGTAAGCTCAATTTTCCTAGCAGAACAAAAAGCTGGTCCATGTGCCATTATTTTCTAGAAAGAGTCCCTACCAGGTTTGATTTGAATTGCCATCCTCTGAGAAGCCAATATTTTTAAGACCTATCTGACTATGAACAACATCATTACTTGATTCCAGTACTGTGCCATTTTCTCCTGGGCCAATTGAAGGGGTGTCACTGTTACTGTGAATGGATCCAACAACTTCCGTACCCGCCAGAATCCCTGAAACATTACCACAGGTATTTGCAAAGAGTTCGTTGTTTACATGTTTAGTGTTTTCTTAAGAGAGCCAGAGGCACGTGGGCCTCATGCAAAGTGCAACCATGCATGAAGTCCACCGGTCACTTGATGCCATATACTATACATGCGATGCATATAACTGTAGGGTCGCTTTCATTAGCGCAGTTTGAATAAAACTAATATTATAATGATAACAATAGGAAATTAATGAAATAATTATTACTCGATTTACTACAATATTTTCTCCACCATATAAAGCCATTGTTTTCGATGTTGATTTCAGATCCGCTGGGGGCATTGTCCAATTCGTGGATCTACTCAAATTATTTGATGCTGCTATTAAAACGAAGAGAAAACAATTTTAAGGCAGAACTACTTTGTGCCCCATGTTTTTCTTAAATAAATTATATTACACCCAACGCCTGAGAGCCACTGCCATTACAAGGGTGTCGTTGCTAACAACCCTCTTAATATATGGGGTTGTAGAAGGTGGTCAGTCATAAATAAACAAGTATATTTTTTAAGCATGTTATTTCCGCGGTCAGTTCACAACCATCCTCAAAATTTTAAAAATATTTTTCTGACAGATGTAAGATCTTATATATATTTTCTTCGATAATGGTGGTTAGTTCAAAGGAATTTTGGAGGCATTTTCAATTTTAATAATTTTGGCTTTGTTTCCAGGTGAATGATTCCCAATGTGTACCCATGTATCGATGCGTTAAGACAACGTCCGATCTCATTACTATTAAGTTAGGTTTAAAGATTTATTAATTTTAGATATTTTTTTTATCAGTGTGATGCTTATACCTGATAAGATCTTGTGCGAGAGGTTCACTATAGAATCCAATTGTAAGAAAATAAGCTGTTTCGAGGCCACAATCCTAGTAACAACTAGCCCCAAACTACACTCAACCTACCTAGAAAATGGTTCACAATTCGCATTTATTTTACAAGGGGAAATTATTCTTCCATCAAAAATTGAGGCTACAATCCTAGTGGTAGTTTCTCGAGCCTAGGCTCATAACCTAACTCACAAGTAATTTACACAAATGAAAGAAAACCTCCTTTTTGAATGGCCAATATAAATCTTCTAATTTTTGGATTTTTCTTGGTGAAATTATGATTTTTTGTCATTTAAAATATGTTTTTGGATGCAAAAATCGATTTAACACATTGAAAAACCCATGGAGCACTAAAATTATGCATGTTTTATAGCTCAAACTTATGATTCCAACAAATCTCTACAAGATTTCAAGTAAAATTGAAGGGTAAATATTCTCGATAAAAATAAAGAACATAAAATATTTATACTATAGCCCCAATTCTTCCCTTTTAGTTATTTGACGTGGAGTTGATTAATATACATTACTTGCTCGATTTAGTCACTGACCATTCATTGTGATGCAATGATGTTCCATTGGCCCATTTTTGCCAAGGTTGGGGTTCAACCCTTTGACCGTTACAACCATAAAAATTTTGCTAGACCAACTTGGCCAACAACAATGTGCCACAAGGAACCCAATGATTGGGACACATGGCACCTATGGATTGGTCCACATCACCACTAACGAGATGCCACATTGTTGCCAATGATTGTTTTATGTCATTATCAGTGATATGCCATGAAAATGTGTATGTAGGGTGTCATGTGTCACTTCTTGAATGGTCCACCTCATCCATTCAGACTCAACCATGTGTCTCTTATCCATTTTTCCATATCAACACCTAAGTTAGTCGCCACATCACTTCCTTTGCCACATGTTAGCCAACAAACTTGCCACATGGCACCTATTCAACCAACCACGTCAGCGCTTACATGCTCCACCACATCATTACTTCTACCTTGTCACTGCTGACTCAGTTCCATGTGTCATATCCACATAGTGCGACATCTTCCTACATCTACTAAGTCACCGTGTCTGTACTACCATGTGTCACATCTATGTGTTGCTACATGTCCTGACAAGTTTTACTTTTTTCCTATTGGTTAAAATCTTCATGGAATCACAAATTATTCACATTGACTCCATTCGATGTGATCCAAGTTTTGTTGGAATCGTCTCATCAAGGTCTTCAACATGGAACTATTTCCATTAAGTTTTGGGAACTATGAATTTGTTGCTTTCCCAAGATCCTCCTAGATCATTCCTCCCAATTGAAGGAATTTTGGACCTCAAAATTTTACATACAAATATCATACATGTTTTCTCTATTTTACACCAGAATCAATACCCTTTTCTACATAAAAAAAGGCCTAAAATATTGCTATTTTGCATACTTAAGCGATGTAATACAATTTATCACTTTCACAAAGAATTTCACCCAACTATGGGGTCTTCAAAAGAAACATGTGATTTGTAATGGTGGCCACACTCAACTACTTAAAAAGGCTACCCATCTCTTACATAACCAGGCTAATGGGCCATCATCCTATAATTGTCTTTCTTCCCGAGCGACTTTAATGTGCTCTACTTTCTCATCTGTTAGTTCTTGCACAAGGGTTGCTTTCTTCATAGGTGTTTTCATAAAATTTCAGTCCTTCTTTGGACGTAGCTATAGATGAATATTCCAACATGTATCTCTCTATTTCCCACTCTTTTTGAAATAGGTGCATTGATTTTTCAACATCCAAAATTTCTCACCCTTCTTTTTCTCTTGATTTGGAGAGGGGTCTTTATGTCGTATCTCCTTCCTGGTCGACATAGCTTTCCTCTAAAAATCCATTATTTTATAACACTTGGAAACAACATGGCTATTCAAAGAAAAAAAATTTAAATGGTTTTCTATGCCATAAAATTTTCTTTACATTACCAATTTTCTTATAATCAAAAGGAAAATTGGAATATTTACACCTTGAATGGTTGTTATTGGTGCAGACCTAGTGAGAAGAACATTACTTAGCTCATCCTATGAAATTCTCGCCTCCATTTGGAGATGACTTGCAATTATGATCATTGGAATGATGTAATGTGATCTCAACTTGCAATGATTCAGACTCATTGCTTGAATAATCTCTTTCTTCTGTGGCTTTGGAGTTTCTTTAATAAGTGGTCTTCGGGAAGAGATTTCATGTTCGCTCTGAAGGGAACGTCAGAGGTCATAGTAGAGATTCGAATAAAGTCTACTTTTACTAAATCATTAATTATTATTTCAAAATATATATGTTAACCTTTTACACATTTGTCTAACTTGAAAATGTTAACCTTTTTCAACTTTGCATTTGTCCAACTTCAAATTGTTCCTATTTTGAAGATCTTTTCTTCCATACTCTTGAAATGGGAAAAAATCTTAAACACAAATCAAGATAACTGGTTTAGAAAATAAAAAAATTATATTATTAACAATCGAGACATATTGAAAATTTATCTAAAATAAACATGATTAGTTCATAAAACTAAATTATTAACAATGGAAATATATTTACAATTCCTCTTGATACATATTATTTGAAAATAATGTTAATGTTGTACAAATTTAATTAAGCTAATTAGTTTCAATACATCTTAGAAAATTCAGACGCCATAATCTATGAT
Source organism: Pinus albicaulis (assembly GCA_034641835.2). Lineage (NCBI taxonomy): Eukaryota > Viridiplantae > Streptophyta > Pinopsida > Pinales > Pinaceae > Pinus > Pinus albicaulis. The sequence continues at coordinate 52,059 of JAXQQM020074923.1, read as the reverse complement.
TTATTATCTTCAACTATATCATTTAATTTTGAAAATGAATTTTGCATTATTTGTATTTTAGACAACTTTTCTTCTTTTCTAGAAATGAAATTTGTAATCATTAAGACATGAAAGGCATCAAATTCAAGGCACAATGGATTTATGCTTTAAGGTCAACACTTAAAAAGTTTATCTAAATGTTGTCAATTCTTGTTTATTTCCTTCAACTCTCTTAAATTGCAAACTTAGAAGTTTTCAATCCTATATGTACACATCCTCTTCTTTAGTTTTTTTACCTTCATATTTATATTCGCTAGTAGCACCTTTTTTTACGAAGCCAACTGCATCGCCATGGAAACATCCCTAACCTGCAATGCGCTCTCGTCGCTCCTTGCTGGGGGTATCGACCTACAACCAACCGTACAGATCATTGCAGTTGAACAAATACCTTCTGCTCGAGCTACAACGCCTCGCTACCGCATATTGTTGTCTGATGGTACTCACAAGCACGTCGTTCTACTTCCTTCTTCACATACAACATTTGCAGAAAATGAGGAGTTGCGAATAGGCTCAATAATTTGCCTCAAAAAAAGCTCGTGCACATATGCACATCATTCCATGTAAGCTACGCACATGCCACCTCCCCTCTTTGTCCCCTTTAATGATTCTCCTCTTACGTCCCTTCTTTATCTGAATTCTCCTTCCTAACATTTTACTTCCCCTCTTTGCTAATAAATATCTCATTCTTGTAGGTCACTTTGTCTCATTGATCTTGACATACTACAGCGTGATGCACCATTGGTTGGTGACCCATACCCTATTATTCTCTCCACTGAACATATGAACCAATCCACCTCGACCTCCTCTTCTTCGTCTCCCTTTTCACCGCCACCCTCCCTTGACATTCACTCCTTTTCCTCCCAAAACTCCACCCTATCATCTACAACTATTCTCCCTTTTAAAGCACTCTCCCCTACCCGGAAATCTTGGTCCATCCAAGGCAGAGTCCTTTCAAGGACACCCCTTCGTCAATTTAACAATGCACGGGGCACTGGACAATCACTAGGCTTTGACCTTGTCGATCGCGATAGCGATCAAATCCATGTCTCTGCCTTTAATGAGTTGGCAGAATCCCTACATGCTCTCATCAAAATTGGCCACATTTACAATGTTGCAAATGGGACCATAAAGATCCCCAACCCTTCATATAACCATTTGAAACGACCATTCGAAATCCTCCTCTTCTCTTCATCAACAGTGTCACAGGTCTTCGCTGATGACCTTACAATTCCTTCCCATACCTATCAATTTGTTCCTATAAGTTCCCTCAAACATTCACCTACTAATTCAATTGTTGATGTCATAGGTATTGTCGCCTCCCTGTCTCCTGCATCTATCATTCGCAAACGTGATGGCTCTGAAACTCCCAAGAAAACTATAACTCTTCGTGATATGTCTGGGACCAGCATTGATGTCACTTTGTAGGGCGAACACTGCCATGTTGAAGGGCGTGCACTCTCCGAAATGCGCATGGCTCGTGAAATTTCTGTGCTTTCAATTAAAGGGGGAAGGATTGTCGAGTTCAATGGCCAAACTATCAGCACAATCCCAACGACTTCACTACTTATAAATCCAGATGTCCTTGAAGCACAACAACTTAAAGAATGGTGTGACGGAGAAGGAAATAAAGCACCCTCGCCGTCGCTCAGCCGCAAATACAAAAGTACAAGCAAGAGGCCTTTGAGTTCAAAAACAGTTGCCGACATTTTGTCAATGCAACCTGGCGAAACTATCCTGTGGATTTCGCTTCGAGCTATTGCAACCACTATTAACATGGATGATTTCTACTTCCTCGCATGTCCCCTTCTCATTGATGGCATCCAATGCATGAGAAAGATTTACGACAAGATGACAACACCTACCGATGCTCGAAATGTGAAGGCTCGTTCAATGAATGCGACTATCGTTACATTCTCCGACTCCAATTACAGGACCACACTGGCCAACTCGACAATGTTGTTGCTTTTGACAAAGCCACATCTGCCCTTCTTGGCATCTCCACAAAGGACCTTTGCCTCCTCTCAACCGATCCTGAAACTCTTGCTGACATATACAACAAAGTCAAAGGATGCCATTTCCTCTTCAGAATATCTTTAAAGACGGATAGATTCAACGGTGTTGAACGCATACGCCCAAATCTTATGCATGCAGAAGAACTTGCGTACGATGAGGCATCGACTACCCTCCTAGAGGCCCTGCAATCAGGCCCTCCCCTCGCCAACCCATTCTAATAGAAACTCTAACCGCTTGTTTCTTGCTCTCACTCATCTATCCCCCACCTCTCATTCAATACATATTTTCCCCATAATAGCTTCCTGTTAAGATGCCCACCCTCCGCCACACATTTTCAATTCCTTCACATCGTTGCCCTTTCAGTCTTCTTAAACCTTGATTGCCCTTCCTCATCCATTTTCCAAACATGTTTTGTAATCATAACTATATATTTCCATTGCCCTTCTACTTTCTACTACTTCTCCTAAAAGCTTCATCGCCCACTCCTTCGTTCATGACGTTTTGTAAATATGTCATTCCACTATGCTTTAATGCATCTTTCTAATATATGAACATTTAGTCACATAGTTTCACCTTTCCTCCTTCATTGTTTGATCTTCTTTACAACACACACATTTTCTAAATGTACATATGAATATGATATGCTTACTATAAAAAAAATACATAAATTACTTCTCTTTTTGTAAAATACAAATTATGTCTTCACTTTACTCTAGCCAATACATGCAACATGTGGTTGATTTCAAAATAAATGCTTTTTTCAATTTGAAATATCCAACACACATTTCTAAGCAACCGATACTAAATACATTTTCGCTTTAAAAATCACTCGCAATATACTTCATGCATTTGACATACCTTTCCTTACTTGCAACAGCTATGCCAACCCCACCAGAAGAAAGTGTGGAAAGGGAACAACAACAACGCTACTACGCACTTAATAAAGACATCATCAATGCACGACGTCGCCTCCTCTATTCAAATCGTCCACCAAACCTTCGCTCTCAAACCAAAAATTCTCCCATTCCTTCACAAAATTCTATCCTCCCCATACATCCCACCCAAACTTTCCAACTTCCCCTTCCATCTCCACTTCCTAACCGACCCTTTCCAAACGCTTCAACTCCTTCAAATCTTGCCTACCCTTTACATATGCCACCCCATGTTCCTCCCTTTCCACTTGCCCAACAATTTCTCCCCATCCTTCTGCAACATGCACATCTTCGGTTTCGTCAAAGGATCGATGCACTCTATCCCATCCAAGATTGCTCAATCTGTCATGAAGCTTACCCATCCATGAAAACAAAAAAAAGTCATGGAATAATTTGTTGTACCCGTTGTGCTGCCGAACAATCAACGCATCGTTTCTCCTCTACAAATAACATGGACCCAAGTATTCAACCACATGTCCTATCCTGCCTAACTCAAGTTAAAGAGATGCTCATTGCTCGTGTCAATCCCGTTCTTCAAGTCACCCATGCCCGTGGTGGCCAATTGAAATATTCCGGTCATACTATTAGCTTTCCACAAAATATCACAAATATTGTCACCTCTCTTCCTCGCATGTTGTCAGAACTAGACATCCTTGTTGTAAACAAAAATAGCTATGATGAAAAAAACTATGAATTTTTTGTTAGTCGAACACATGTCCATGCAGCTTTGCAATTCAAACTACAAAACGACCCATACTACAAAGATGTCCATATTAACCAACTTTCCCTCTCTGCTTTGCCTATTCCACCTACCAACATTTCCAACATGCTACACCATATCAACACATATTCCATCGCACTCCATGAAGCCATTCCAGAAATTCCTAATTATGAACTTCCCCACTCATGCCCGTCTGACCTCCACCCATCCTCCTTTGTTTCAACTCTACCAAACTAGCATTCTGAACTTGATGAAATACTTGCCTACATAGATTCGTCCAATTCAAGAACCACCCATTCACTCCAATGGCCGACCATTGGCCTCTCCCCAATCAATGAATACAACACAGAGGGCCTACTATCCATGGCCTTCCCCACCCTCTTCCCCACAGGATCTCCCATGATTAACCAACCAAGAATTGCAAAAGTGGATATGCAAGAATACGCTCTGCATCTAATGCGCTACAATGACAATTGTTTTGCATAGCATCCTCGCTTTCGATATTACTTGTACAACCTTATCATGCGCCATCACAGCCAAGCAACTGCCTCTGTCTTCATTAAAAGGGACCTTTCAAACACCCTTCCAGCAACAGTCGCTGACCTTCGCCACCATCTCCAACAAACGCCCCCTTCCACCATCCCAAACCAAATTATGCGTTTCGGGTCATCCTTGCGTGGAAGCCGTTCTTTCTGGACCAGGGCTAGAGGAGAACTAACAGACATGATCACTCAAATTGGTACCCCTACCATATTCTTCACACTAACTGCAGCTGATACAAAATGGCCTGACTTGCATAATTTGATGCCTTCCAACCCTCCATCCAATTCAAATGAGAACACTCGATGGAGAATCCAAAGCATTGTTAGAAACCCACATTGTGCATCTCAATATATCCATTGCAGATTCACAATATTCCTGGAAGAGGTGCTACTTAAAGGATTCCTTGTAAAGGATTACTGGTGCAGGTATGCATACTATTCCTTCCTTCTCTTATCTTTCATTCCTTTCACTTCCACACGTCCAATCTTACTATCTGTCCCCTTCCTTTATAAGGTATGAATGGCAACATCGCGGCTCCGCACATATCCATGGGTTCCTGTGGCTTCCAAATGCACCTACTATGGACAATCTTGATTGGACCAATGCCACAGATGTCCGCGCGGCTACATAATATTTTGATAAGTACTGCACTACTTTGAATCCTCGTCCGGTTCACAGTCGAGCTCCTGGAATAAATCATTCATCTCTACAAGATCCATGCCTCCTTAGCACGCATGAAATATTTGCAGGCAATCAGTTAGAAGACTATGAAAAAGTCCTCAATTTTGTTCAAAGGCACACATATTTCCACTCTTCTACATGTTTACGCAAAATAAATAACACATCAACTTGCCGCTACGGAGCCCCATGGGAGGTTCACAACACGTCATCTCTTCACATTGATGCTTCTAGCAAAAAGGTGTACTCCCCTGCTAGAAATGATGAAAAACTCAACGTGCACAATTCTCAACTACTTGCAATATGGAGGGCCAACATTGATTTTCAACCAGTTCTCTCACGTCATGCTGTGTTGAACTACATTTCGAAGTATGCAGCAAAATCAGAGGCAAAGTCTGAAAGCTACTACCAAATGCTCTCACGCCTCTCACAATGCTCCCCCCCAGATGCTCCTACTATCACTATCATCCGCAAAGTCCTCACCGAAATTGTTGCTGATAGAGACATTGGTGCACAAGAAACATGCCACATGCTACAAAAACTCCCACTAACAAATTGTAGTCGTTCTTTCGTCTCCCTCAATGTAAAAAAAAAGTATTCAAACGTGTATCGCATGATTTAGATGGTCATCCTCCATAAACACCTTTCATTGCCTCCTACATGCAAAGACCACCTGCACTTGAAAGTTTGTCTCTTATTGAAGTTGCACGCTCCTGGTCTTTCTCCACCCGTCGAAAAACATCACCATGGAAACAAATATTCCCTCCCATGGTTGTCCGCGTTCTTCCTCATTACACCTCCATTCCATTGAAAGAATCACCATCCTATGTAGACTTCTGCTGGAGTGAACTCCTTCTATACTTCCCTTTCCGTAGCCTCCCTAATGATATTGGCATATCCGATGCAAGTATTGTTGCACACTGGGAAGAAATTAGACACACATATCAACCTTGGCATGTTTATCGTAAACCATCCACCGCAGACCTTTCCGACTCTATCTGTTCATCCCCAAACAACCCTCCCCATGACCCCACACTTGACATGCATGAATGGCAATTTCTCTCTCAACTCCACCCAGGTAACAACCTCCTCCTCGATGAGCTTGAAATGCTTGGCCATCGTGAGTTTGACACAAACCATAATTGGGGCCACTCTACAATCCCTCCACACTTACAAGAAACAATGATCCGCTTCATCGACTCCACCCGCTCCTCCACAAGATACCACCAACTCCTAACTCCATTTGCACATTCCCTTTCCTCCTTGTCCCCAAGCCAAACCATTGCATTCAATATCATCTTCTCGCACTTCCGCAACAACATTGCCAAAAAAACACTACACATGATAATCCAAGGCACTGCTGGTACCGGCAAGTCGTTCCTAATTGAGTTCTTACAAAATGCATTCCTTGAAATCTCCACCATGCAAAAATGCCCCCTGCTACTACTTGCTCCTACCGGTGTTGCAACATTCCACATTAATGCTTTGACAATCCACTCTGCTCTTCGCATCCCTATATCCTGTATGGAGCCTTTAGAGGGTCAATCCCTCCTAAACCTTCAAGAACAACTTCAGCATATTCATTACATTCTAATTGACGAAATGAGCTTCATTGGTCCTAAATTGCTTTCTCAAATTGATGATTGCTTGCGCGAGGCATTCCCATCAAATAGAAACAACCCATTTGGTGGACGTTCTATAATCCTTGTGGGTGACCTTGGCCAACTACCACCTGTAAAAGACACGCCAATGTATGTAGGCAATTCTCATGGAACTGCACTTTGGCAAAGCTTCAATACTGTGGTTACGCTTGCAACAGTTTTTCAGCAACAAGGAACAGGTCCTACACAAATTTCCTTCCGCGAACTCCTCTCCAACCTTCGCAATGCAACACCCACTATTGCTGATTGGAATCTTCTTATGACACGTTCAAAAACAAATCTTCTTGAAGCCGAAGTCCAATCATTCTCCACTTCAATGCATCTTTATTCAACAAATGACGCTATTGAACTGCACAATAAATCAATGTTAAAATTATTAGATCAACCAGTTGCACATTGTTATGCTGCCGAAAAGAGGCAACTAGAAACTACTCAACCAAAAAATGATCAATTATCAAAGAAAATACTCCTTTGCATTGACCAACGTGTTATTCTCATAAGAAATCTGTGGGTTGGCGCTGGTATTATTAATGGTTCGCTCGGAATTGTTCGTGCAATCGTATATTCACTAGCTTCTACATCACCAAAACTACCATCCTTTGTTGTAGTTGCCTTCCATCACTACAATGGTCCACCATGGGATCCTTTGAATCCTACATTTGTGCCAATCCCCCCCATCACAAGGGGTTTGCGCACACAAGTGCCTCTCGGAATGGCATGGGGCTTAACAATTCATAAATCGCAAGGCATGACACTAGATAAGGCAACAATCGACATCGACAACATTGACCGGCAAGGTCTCACTTTCACAACTATTTCAAGAGTTCGCTCACTGAATGATCTATGCATCTCCCCTGCCTTCTCCTACTCACGCTATTCACGTATGCAGGACAACCCTTACGTCATGCGCAGGAAACAAGAAGAGGCACACCTTGCATTCAAATCTATTATTCACACTCCTTGAAAAACTCCTATTATTGGTACCTTCTGTTCACTTGCATTCCACTTTTACTTCTTTCTTCTTGTTCCTCATAATAAGACCTTGCAAATTTCCTGCTTCATTTACATTTTCACTTTTCAATATCATTTCAACTCATATTTGTTCCTACTATTTGTTTCTTATTATGCTTTTCATTATTACTGTCAAATTCTTACATGTTCACTTATATGCTTTTCCTTCCCTTGTAGCAACTATGGATCACAACTACCTTTCTCAACTCAACAAATTCTATAAAGAAATCACTCAACAGGAGAATGCACTCCTCATTCTACAACAACGATTCTTGGTTCCACCTACTCTACCACTATACCGTTTGCGCCCAACATTGCAACTACTCAAGAAGATCAAAATATTCATTCGTCGCCTCATTCATGTGCATGACAGAGATGCACAAAGGCAACTTCGAGCATACTATCTTAGTCGCGTCCCGGGTTTGGACGTCAATTGGTGCTGTCGTTGTCGGGCAACCCCCTTGTATTTACGACTAGATTGCAACCAAACACCTTTCATGCATGATCAGTCTACTATGCTAACACTTGTTCCTCCTTTCTGTTCCAAAGTAATTTTCTTGTATATTTAACAATTTCACTTTTACTATTTTTGCTTGTACCATGATGTAAAAATGCCTACTACTTCGAGTTTTCATAACATGTAAAACCTTTTTACCATTACATTACTTCAAATTAGGTCAATGATGCCTTCGCAATAATCTATACGATGCACAAGTATGCCCCCTCAATGTCCTATGCTATCACTTGCTCCTCCTCTTTGTTCCAAATCGATTCTTTTCTACATTTAACTATATCACTCTTATTCATTTTGCTTATACCATGATGTTAAACTGCCTACTACTACGACTTTCAAAAACATCTTCAGCCTCTTCACCATTACATTACTTCTATACAAGTCAATGATACCCTCGCAAAAAAAATAAATATACAATGAACAAGAAATCTATGGTCTACTATATTGTATACTATCTATTTTCATCATATCAATTATGCCTACATAATTAAATCTCGAAAATTACTTCCTTTATATGCTCTCATTTTATATGATTATAAATTGATTCACAACCACCTATTCTTCATTTTCAATTATTTTGCTTCTATTTTAAATTACATTAGTGCAAATATCACTAACATACTTCTACTATTATTAACACATAATGATTTAACATAATAACCACAAAATCATAAAATGTAACTCATCGAGATGAAATTACCTACCTCCTTTCCACCTCCAACTTGAGCAAACAACATATTTTATTTTCGTAGTTTTAAATCTAATTATTCATGTAATCAATCAATGGCAGATTTTACCCCTCATAAATTCACATTCATCATGTTCCCTAACATGTACCACAAAATGATTCAGGTCTCCTCCTTCCGGCGTTCCCTTGCACCCCTGGTGCAATTGCTAGTTTAATATAGTTACAACATGGAAGATATATGTGTTGCATTGTTTGGTTCGATGCAATATATTAAATGGGAGTTGGGTTTGTATTAAACATGGGTTGTATAACCACTTTACCATAATGGCGTTGTATGGTTGTAATAACTTAAACCGTACCATATAACAATATGGTAATAACCATACTCTTTAAATATGCGTAATGGTTTGTTTTAATACATGCGTAATGATTTGTTTGTTTAACCATTTATGGATTTTAAAACAATTCGTTGATTTTTCCAACCACGTTGATTTCAAATATGCCCACCTTAGGATTTATGGTTATTAAACCATTTTTATATTGATTGCTTATTTTATATGATATATTTTTTATTTTATTTTATTTTATTTATTTATTTATTTCTGTCTTTTACGCAGGTTGAGGATCAATGGAGGGGCGCCATGTGTCAGGGCCTGGTAGGCTGCTATGTGGGTCCCACGTTCTCATGGAATGTCATGTGGCATGTTGTGGGCCCCACTTCCCTTGTCTTGACAAAATTTCATACTGCTCTAACTCCCTTATACGAGCTCGGATTGATGCGTCGTTCTCACCGTTGCGATCAGGGCGACGAGATCTTCAATCTGAAGCTGAGTTTTTCACCTTCACGAAACTTTTAATTTTGAGCAATTTTCAAAGCCACTAGTGTCTGAAGATCCACATGGATTAGTTTGTCTCTTATACATGCAAGAGAAATGAAGAGAATAGTGAATGCAAGTCAAAATTTGGCTTTGTTAATGTTCAAGCATAGTGATGTCTTGAATGAGACCTTTCAAAAAGATGCATAAAATGAAAAATATGGTTTCATTGAGGTTGCTAATGTTTTTAATAAGATGTTTTAGGGCTCTAACATTTTGCCTTTGAAAAGAGGTAAACAAGATGTGAAGGATTTGCAATAGTCTACATCAGTGTTGATTCGTGATGTGAACAAGATGCCGGTTCAAGAGAGTGGAAAGGTCAAAGAAAAAGCGCCAAAAAATTTGACAAAGAAGGCATAGGTTCCACAAGTACTTGTTTTTGGTTTGAAAATGGTACATGGAAATGGCGAAAACACTTGGAAAGTACAAGGCAAGGCAAGATAAAAATCACCATGTTGACAGTGTTCGAGGTGAGACAGTTTTCAAGTTTCCTTTGATTGACGACCAAGGTGGAAATAAGTTTGTTTCTTCAAGGACAACTTGATGTTATGAAATTTTAGGGAAATTGCAACATGACTGTGTCTGCAACAACAAGACAAGGTCTCAAGAATCAAGGAAAACAATTAGTTTTTATGAAAATCTCAAATTGCTGAAATTGGGAAAATTCCAGTGGATTGAGACTAGATGGGTGAGGGAATTGTACCCTCATCCACATGTTCAGTAATGAAAGAGATTTTTGGGTCCAAAATGCTTCCACTAGGGAGGAATGATCATGTGCTCAATTTTATGCTAAAAAATCAAAGTTCTTAGAATGGTGCGAAACCTGAACGACTGTGTAGTGCTCGTCATTTTGAATTCGGTGCACTTCGTTTCACGTGAAATGGACTCTATATGCTCCCAGAAATGAGTTCTGTTTGCTTTGCTAAACATGAAATTTTTTGAAAAAAAAGGCAGACATGTAGCCCAGTCAGCAGTCCATACTACTGACGTGGCATGCTGACTAGGCTGGGTCAAAATTTTTCATTTTCCTCCGTCTAGTGTGGGACTGCCAAGTGGGAACATTGGATTGGATGAAATTGTGGGTGATTTGGCATGTTTTGAATGGTTGAGATTCGAGCTAATGGGGAGAGGACATGTGGTGCAGCCTAGGGCCGCCGCGTGCCCCCTCAATGGTGGGGAAAAATTTTGTTACAAGTTTGGGCAAAGGCACCGAGGTTTGACCCCGCGACCTCCCATGCACCACACACGCCAACTACCAATACATCATATGTTAGTTCTTAACATACATACGTTGCCACATTGTTTTATGGTTTGTAATGTTTGCCGACAGGGGGGAGAGGGGGCCAGCCCCCAATTCACGTGACCAGACCTCAATACCATAGGTGGAGCCTAACCTTAAGCACATGGTTTAAAAATTAATCCTCAATTAATTAGCACTAACTCTCATTACTTAACACTAATCCAATTTAACTCCATAAGCACGGTTTAAGCGCTAACCACGCTTAATTAGCACTAATGCACTTAATTAAGTTAATTAGGATTAGTTTGGCGGTCCGCCAAATCTAGAGGAACTGCCAGTTTTAGTGCCAGCTAACCGATTTTAGCTCCAATTAGCTAAATTTAGGCCAAAAATTGTGGAAAAACTGGAGATGGTCGTAACTTTTGGAGTTTTCGACCAAATCAAGAGTAGAAAGAGGCTAGATGACCATTTTTGGGCATCCTGAACTCATTGGTGTAGGTTTCAGGAATAGAAAAGCATTGTAAACACATCATTTATAAAATTTTAGCATAATATAAATTCCCAAACCATGAAAGATGGACCAAGGAGATGTAGCCCAGGAGGGGTGAACTGCTTCATCAAATTCCTGTGTTGTTGTGTTGTATGGTGATGTACTGTCCTTTTATTTGCTACTGTTCAGTATTTCTTTTATGTTAAATTGTTCATAAAATCAACATGAAAAAAACTCACGAGACTCAATAACTTGCATGAGAACTTGAACCCTTAAGCACATATAAGACATTGTTTACAAAATCTGAAAGAGTAATTAGCACATCAACACTAACATACTTCATTGAGATCAATTTATTACAAGATATATGGGGAGTAAAATTTCAACTCCTTTTGTCCTCCAGTCATTCTAAATGCACTTATTTGGCATGTCGACGTTTACCATTGAAAACCACTCGCTAAAAAAACCCATCCCCAATTTCGTTTCAAATAGTTTGTACATTACTAAAAAATTTCCCTCTATTATGCTCGAAGTGTCAACTAAAATGAGACCCCAAGTTCAGAAGAATTTGAATTAAAGGTGAAGGTATAATTGGTGAAAACCTACCTCTTTATTGTCGTTGCTACAAAAACCTCCAAAATTTTGTGTTGTGCCCAATTTCAGAGCCTTCCTTGGTCTTGTTCACTATCGCCGCAAACTTTGAAACTCATTACATGTGTTTCCTTAAAGTGTTTTGTTCCCTTTTGCGAGTTAGGAAAAATGTCATATTTTCGCATGTTGGTTGTCGCACCATGTAAATAAGCTTGTTTCGGTGGTTCCAAGAGCTCGTCTCTATGTAAATGAGTTGTTATAACCATGTAAACATATGTTTCACTCATTTTAAACATTTTAAGCATCGTCGCACAAGTGTTGTCATGATCTTTTCAAAGTGCATATTTAGTGTCACACTTGTCGTAACTTGCCATAAAAGTTGTCGCATGAAGGGAAATGAATTGTTCATGTGTCATGGATGATATATGTTGTTGAGTCATCAATGTATTCTAATTTTGTAATCATAGTCAAAGTCTCATCACTGTTCACACTAGTCTCACCGATCCCACACAACCATTTTAAGAGAAAATTCCTGACCAAGCAACCTAGCTTCACCCGACCTCCTTGAACTGTGAATTACGCAGTTTCAGTCCTCTAGCTGTGACCTTGCCTCTTGGCACTGTGAAATTCCCAGTACCTGCCTCCCATGAGTTGTTGAATTGTGCAGTTTTTGTGCTCAAGCTCAAACACTAACCTATATAATTGCGCAATCCTTCCTCCCAACCCTACATTAACTATGCATTACACAATCGCTAGCATCAAAATTACTCCCTGATCTTTTAAACTGCACAACTACACAATGGCCCAGCCTCCCCTACCTCCCAGAACTGTGCAATGTGTTCACTTAGTGTCCATCCCCTTAGCCTACCTCACTGTCTCCCAGAACTACGCAATCTTGTCCCTCATCCCAGCCTAAACTATGCATTAGGTAATCTAAAGGTTGAAGGCTCCCCCTTTCCTACTTGAACTGCACATTCACTGAGCCTCTTTCCCAATTCTCCATCCGGTTCTGACTTAGTTAAAGGATCAATATGCTCAATCTTATACTAGGGGGTTTTCAGATTGATGTTGTCTTGTCATGAGTGAATTGCAGGAACATGTATCCTATCATGTCATGACAAGATGATGAATAAGGAGATGAATGAGGGAAAAATGTTGGAAGATACTTTTGTAGCTAAGTATGCAAGCTGATCAATTAAGAGAAAGAAAAGGGACACTAGTTTGCGACCACTATTCAAGACTTGAGATCATAAAAGATTCCTTATCACCAAGACATATAGAGGTGAAAATAAAAACACCCTCAAGAAGAATCTCAACATTAAACAACAACAATGACTTGACATTTCCACATCACTAAGCAGTCCATGTCAGCAGTGTCATGTCATGAGTAGTCACATGCCACACCATTGTGGCTAGGGATGCAAATATGTTTCAGAAATGCATTGTAAAGTGAAAGCCCAAATGACATGTGTGGAATATGCAGATTCATGTAAAGTTGAAAAGGCATAGGAAGTCAAACAATCATGAGGTTAGATGAAGAGTCAAAAGGAAGGTGAAGCATCACCTCCTTCGATGTTATATATACGTCCTCATTGTAAGAGAAAAGGATTTTTCACCTTGGCTCCTCCTGCAAAGAATTAGAGAGATAAGCTAGTTCTTTTGGGGAGCAAGGAATGGCTCCAACGCTCCACTATTGGAGCTAGTGATGTTCATTGTATACATGTGTCTTGGAACTTTTACTTAATAACATAAAATTTCAAGGCCAACATGTTCTTCATGCATGGATTATGAATGTTTGTAAGACTATTTTGTGGATGTTTCTATTTCATGTTTACTTTCACATGTTCTAAGGTAGTTGAACTATTTTGGTTATTTTAGTACTTATCTTATTGAGAATGTGTTGTAATGGTTTTTATTGTTGTCCCAACCTTGTGGAATATTCCGCAGGATATTAGATAGAGATTTCTCATATGTTGGTTGTAATGACCATCACATCCCTTGTGGACTATTATGCTAGATGTTAGAAAAATCCTTCTGGTTAATGTGTGTCTCTTCCTGGGTGGTACTATTACCTTTTCTTAGAGGCTCACTTTCCCCCCTCATTCCATAGTAGAATAAATTTGGCACATTTACAACTGAACACTCACCAGGCAGACCTTCTTTCTTTTTGAAGGAACCATTGCATCCCTCTCTCTTGCTAACAGTTAGAACCAAGGAAAATATTTAAGAATTTTGCAACTGGGCCATATACCAGATGAGACTCCTACACCAAATGGTGTGAGGTCTAATTAGGACTTTTTTACACTGCAATTTTTCACGATGCCATTGAGATGTCTATATGGGTTCATCATTACCTATTTATTGCTTCCTTAGAAGTCTAAAAACATAAAGTTCCTAAATCAAGTCTTCGAACTGGAGAAAAGATCTTAAAAAACCTAAAAAGTCTAACTTCACACTTTTCTTGGTCATTTCCTGCGGTAACGCGGTTTATTGCTATAAAATCTACGACACGTCCCGCATGTTCTGCTCATTAAAACTGTGGACCCCCGTAAAAGGTAAAATAAAAAGAAAAGTAAGTTCTAGATGCCCAGATGGTCGAATATTCTCCCAGCTGGGGCCTTCTAGAAGCGCTATTTGGTCGAGCTTCACCTCTTCCATTCATGAACCTTTATCCCTTCAGAGATGGAGATATCCCTTGGTTTTTGGAGCTGAAATCCCATGATGAGAGGGCTTTATCCCTTACTTTTTAGAGCTGAAGCTACCTCCCTTCCGCTATAAATTAAGACCAAGTTTCAGTCTCAAGGGTACTTCTTACTTTGTAGTTACTACATAGAGAGTTCAGAGAGTGCTTGCTTCTTGCTTTGGAGAGAGTACTTAGAACTTGGTAGTTTTGAGGTGAAATTGCTGAAGATACTCTCCACATTTAGCACCATTAGCATGAGAGAGATTACATACTCATGGCTATAGTCTTATGCTGATAAAAAGAGTTGGAGTCTTGTCAAATTGAAGAAAATGACTGTTCGGGACCCCGGAAGAACCTGTACAAACATCAAGGCATCAAGGTTGTAAGGTTTCTTCTTTTATATTCAAAGTTAATACAAATGGATTCTATTTTCTCATTGAGTTGTTCATCAATCTTTTGAATGATTTAATTCTTAGATTCCTTGATCACTAAGATATATTATTGCTTTCGAATTATCATATTTTGCAGATGCTTTTGATCTTGTTTGCTTGTCTTTGATTGCAGATCTTATATGTTGGATCAATACCTTCTGGAACGACTGGATTGAAGACCAAGCAAGCGTAGGACTTCAGGTAGGAGTATCTATCCGTAGTTAATGAGTAATTCTTAAGCAAAATAATCTAGAGGAAATGGTCTACATCTATCTGTTTGTTTCTAGATATCCTTAGGATACTAGGGAGATCGCTCTTGTTCGCAAGAGGGATTTATCCATCTAAAAAATTGGCGACTCCGCTGGAGAATAAAATCTGAACTTAGTTTTTCTTGTTTATTTTCAGTTTGATTTTTGAGATTTATTTGACTTTGACTGGCTTGAAACTAGATTGGGTACAAAACTCAATAGGATTCCTGACTGGAAATTTGCATTTTTTTTTTTAACTTTTTAATTTTTTAATTTTTAATTTTTAATTAATTAATTTTATTTAATTTTATTTTATTATTTTATTTTATTATTTTATTATTTTATTTATTTTTATTTTTATTTTTTTCTGTACTTTTAAGCCTTTCGCACTAAAAAAAAAAACAGAGCGGTAGACTCCACTGATTTTAGTAGAATAAAGTGCGATACCGCACCTTGTTCTATTAGAAACTGCAGACTTCTGGAAAATTTTGAAAAAACAAGAATTCTACTTTCTGAAATCCAATTTCTTGATTTTTGTTAATATCCCAATATGTTTTTACTATTAAAGATCTCTGTCAAGGTTTCTTTCAACAATTTCTGTGTTGAAGTGATCTATTCAGTTAGTTTGCATTTTATGAGTAAATGATCTGCCTAGTCCTCCCATTGCTCTGAATCAGAAACTTTTGTAAACCTCAGCTACTTGGTATTTCATTGATTTTCTGTTGAGCCATTGAAATTGATGCAATTGTTACTCTTATGAAAATTTGATTTTATTTTCATTTGCAAACTTAGAAAACCTTTTGGATTGATAAGGTCTAAATTTAATTTTAAAATCTATTGGATGCTTTAGTTTCTTGTTGGAATAAGCGGAAAAATCTTGGTTAGATTACAAACCAGGCTTAAACATCCTCCAACTTTTAGATAGAATTCGAGATTAGAGTTTTCTTTTAGTTTTGAATTTTATAATTTTAAGACTTTTGGTTTTCTTTTGGAAGAAGTTTGTTTTTGTTTCCGATCTAAATGATATAGGGAATTTCATTTTGAGCAAAATATATTTTTGAAATTAAGTTCTCCGAATTGTCTTCTTTTCAAAGTTTCTCATGTAGGAAAGAAAGAATTGATATTTTGAAAATTATTAAAATCTCTCAACTCTTTCCTCTAGTTAGATTTCATTGAAAAGAAATGAGTTGTTTATCATATAGATGCATTGTAGCATATTTTGAGTCGAGTCATTAAAACATCATTGAAGTTTCATTTTCGTACCCATTGTCCTAAGAAACTACCAATTAAAAGTAACGCTTAATTAAAATCAATTTAGAAATTTTGTATTTTCTAGGGCTCTTTTCCACCAACATAGCTCAGGCTAGTGTCTTGGAATAGGTTTTAGTTAACTCTCAAAGACAGTAAAAACAAACAAGTAGTCGATCTTGCAGTAGGAAAATCCAATTGTAGCATGTATGCTATGGGAATATCCTCCTTAGGTAGGTTCAAAGCACCTACCTAACAAGCCCTCGAGTGCATATCCGAACCAGTGAGGTAATCATACCTATCTCATTAGGAACGATAGAAGATGTGTATGTATTAAAAATTGGTAAACCTCGGATAGACCATTATCAAGGAGCATGGGGTCACTTGTCGGTAAACCTTGGATTATGTCAAGGAGCCTTCAAGGGGATTGAGCTTGGTACTTTTCCCTTCCGTGTATATTGGTTCGTAGACTGTTCCCCCAAGTATATGTGTTCCTGTTGGTGACCTTAGTAGCCATAAACTTTCGGATTCTTTCCTAAGGTGACGATGGAGGGGAGGTCCCACTGTACCTGTAGCAGACGTCAGCTAGACTCACTTGGAATCTCCAGAGGGTTATATTCACTCGAGATGGTTTAAGTGGAGAAAATTGCACTGGTATCTTTCATTAAGCAGGTTGTCGGGGTAACTGTTCCAACCACCATTTCTGCATTAAAATTCTACGATGTTGGATTTCATCACCAACTAGTGTTTTTAGTGCAGAGATCTACTGTTTGTGTGTGGATTGATCTCTTACATTTTTATAGGCATGTGATTCATTTTATTGTTTCCTTAGAGACTTTAGGGTTTTTGATTGAAATTTTCTTTGATTGCGTGTGTTAAAGGTTTTAATCGTGGCCGAATTACCGAGATAATCACGTAGAATGCAGGGGAAACCCCTTGAATATACACCGATCCAATTAGAAAAATTAAAACTGAAAGAGGACAAACATCATGAACTGGATCAAACAAACAGGAAGAAACATCCATTGTTATTCATCCTAATTACGAATTAGACCAACCGCAAATAGGAGAAGTTACTCCTCAGAAACTTTCTGTTTCCGAACTAGTTGAACTTGCATATATAACAAGTGAGTTATCACATTCTAAACCATAAATTTATGAGCCAGAAACTGAGTCTGCTACATCTGAACCTACTTTAGAATTCACTACTCCAACTCCTGGTTGTCCTGATTCACCAAAAGTTAGGGATCGGATTACAGAAGATCTTCCTCCTTGTTTCGTTAGTATTGAAGAAGTCACTGACACAGAAGAAGAAATTGTTCTTCCTCCAACTCAGGAAGCTTTAGAAATTAGAGAACGTGAATCAAATTTTTACAGTCCCTTTAGACAAGACGCTTGATATTCTTCATTGACAGACTTTCTACAAAACGTTGGTCTGAATTATTTGCCACCCCGAATTCCTTATTACTCTACAGGAATAGGTCACAGACCTCCGTTAAACATGTCTAGTGAGTCATCTATGTTTACTGAATTGCCGGAAACATTTTTGTATGGTGGTTCGTCTGTTCTTGCAGGCTATCAGTTGCTCGCTAGTACCTTCTCAGGGGCATCTCATTTTACATATAAAACAATGTCATCATCTGGCCCGAATGAATCAAATACTGGAACTTTGAACAATGAGAAATTTTATATGATGTCTGGAAATATTCCAAACCTCGGACCTCAAGGTAGTGATTTAACGCTTGGGGGGAAACCTCAAATAGTCAAATACAACCTGGGGAGCAACCCCAAGGATAGTACATACCTCAGGGTCAATATCAACCCCAGGGACAGTACATACCTCAGGGTCAATATCAACGTCAGGGACAGTATATGCCTCAAAGTCAGTACATGCCTCAAGGTCAATATCAACCTCAAGGGCAGTACTCAGCTCAAGGATTGCAACCTCCTTTAGGACAACAGTTCTATCCATAACAACAAATGTTACAAGGAGGTGGGAATTATCCAACTAATCATCAACCATATGTTCAACCTAGTTATGGTCTGTCTTATGCACAACCTTCGATGGGACCCTCATATCCTGGAATGGTGTGGGATCCATCCCAAGTCCAACAGAATTTACAACCAAATGCGCAAGTACCTTATTATTAAGTTGGAAAACAATTTGGTTATAATCAACCCCGACAACCAGTCCAACTTACAATTCAAATACTTGCATCTGGTCATGTTCAGCAGCCTGGTTCGAGTATACCTAGGACTCTGCCACAAACTGCTGCTCAGACTTCTGTTCAACCTACCACACCTATTCCTGGAGTGTCTACATCTCCTATTACTTCCGCCCCTCAAACACCGGTACAAATTCCTCAAGTCTCTATGCCACAGTCTGGACCTACAATTCAGACTACTGTTCAGATGCCTGCAGGACAACCTGGTACAAGTATAGTTATAACAAGTAAACCTCAGTTTACTTATCAACCGTATCAAGGGCTGTATCAATATGGACTTGTTCCACAAAATCCAATTTACCCGCAACAACCGTATCCTGGGTATATATATCAGACACCTGTTCAACCCCAATATGGTTCGGTTATTCTTGGTTATCCAGGTGGCATTCCGATTCCAAATGCACAGAATATTCCAGGATATCCAGGATATCCTCCTCCTGGGATTGGTTTAGTTTCACAAGGTTATTAGCAAGATCCTACCCATCGATTTCCATTCATAACAACTTTGGATTTACCTGATTTATCCCGCCTTACGAATGATCCCATCTATTATCATCTGTATTGGCCGCCAATGCTAAATAAGTTTCCCAATGATATCCCAAAGTTTGAAGGAAAATCAAGAGAGGGTCCTTCTAACCATGTCATGACTTACCACCTTTGGTGTGAATCCAACTCATTAATCGATGATTCCATTCGACTTATAATTTTTCAGAGAACATTAATAGGATTAGCTGCCAAGTGGTACATTGAATTGCCACGAGGCTCATTTAACAATTTCAATGCTCTAGCAATTGCTTTCTTAACTCATTTTCAGTTGCCAGTTAGATACGACAATGACACAGAATTATTAACTTCACTAAAACAATCTACGTCTACGTACATATCAGATCATATACATGAATGGAGACGTAAAAGACGTTTGGTAATTTTTTTATTATCCTAGATCAGATATCTGCAGATTGGTTTATCAAATAATTGCTTCCAAAAATCACTGAAGATGTAGCCAAAGGATGATTTGTTACGGAAGAACAAGTTATCGCTCAAGATTAGTACCTTGAATTGGTATATACCCAGTCAGGTACTTTGTACAAGAAAATTCCCGATTTACCATGTCTTGGTCAGATAACAACAACTCCTTTAGGGTCTCACGCCGCTAATGGTGTAATCGGTTCAGTTAGTATGACTAAGAGTAAGAAGAAATATTCAAAGGTTACTTCACCTATTATAACTTTACCTGATTCACCAAAAGGAGAGTCTTCCCTAGAAACTTTTGCCGATATTCACATTGTAGATTTATCTACTATGAAGTCAAAATCCGGCAAGAAGAAGAAAGGGAAGAATAAAAGTAAACAGACTTCATCTCCCAAGGAAAAAACTGATAAAATTGAATCGACTGATGATAAACAGAAACCTCGTTATCCTTGTCTTATCTGTGACGAGGATTATTTCACCAAGGAATGTCCGAATAGGGTTGAGGTATCTAAGTTTGTCAAAGGTTCACCCACCCCCATTGTCTTGAATGATCCTTTTCCTGTTCAAGATAGCAAAATGATTGGATCTTCTTATAATACATCAACATATATTTTGATGATGTCTCAAGTAATGGTTGCGACTCGATCACAAGATTATGGTAGTAAAAATCCCGTTACTGGTAAAGAAGTAGAAAATTCTAATTATGCACCAGCTACATATCCTTCGGTTTACGATCCACTTCATATCGAGAAACCAAATCCTGATCTAGTAATCAAACCGCCTACTAAAGGTGTACTTCGTAAATCATCTTTCAATCCACATGCGAGAGCTGCTCAAAACTACAACATTGTTGAAGATTTAGCAATATTCCTTCAACAATTTCGGCCTTAGAAGTGCTGCAATCATGCCTGACACAAAGGAAATTACTCTTATCAGCAATTGGAGCTGTATATCTTCAAGATTCGAACCTTATGATCTTCGATTTAGAAAATTTTACACCACGACTCCCTCATCAAATGGCTTTTCAGATTCCAGTACTAGTAAAAAACAAACGTTGCTTTCGTACTATTATTGATGAAGGAGCATCTACGTGTATTATGTAGTTAAAATGTTGGAAATCACTTGGTTCTCCGACACTTATTCGTCTGACCCAGCTTCTACGGATAATATTCAGCATGTTGGAAAAACAACTATCCCTTATGAGGATGTAGGAGTAGGTTTAAATAAATATTCTGCTTTAATGGGAACTTTTTCTATGCCTCCAGCTAACGTACCGCGTACTATTGCTAATATCAATATGATTACATCAAGCACTATCCCATTTTATGATCCTAAGGTAGTGCCTTTAGAATCAGAACTGGATTCTTTTAATGGCGCGATGCCTTTGAGTCCATTTGAGTTAGCATATCAAGCAGTACAATCATTTTCCAATTCACCATCAATTGATTCTGATCCACTGAATGTGGTCAATAAAGAATCGTTTTCACCATCAATTGATTCTGATCCACTGAATGTGGTCAATAAAGAATCGTTTTCACCATCAAACATAGCTATAACATCAATTCCGGACCCTTTTAAAAAATTGTTTTATACTGATGAGAGAATTCGTAAATTCTTGTCCATAGATAATGTTGTTCAATCTTTAACATTATTCATGAGTGTATTAAAAGGTTTACAAGCCATGTATTAAACTTTGTATCAAGGGGCGAAATGTTTCAAAGGCGGGTCGAAAGGAGACAAGGTAATGAAAGCCATGCGCGTTAAAGCCGATGGGGAATTAACACAAAAAGGATGAAGTATAAAGCCAAAAGGCTAACGGGAGATATAAAAGGCAATGGAACGCTGCACTAAACGTAAAACCTATGTACTAAAAGAAATTTCCGCCACGTTAGGACGCACGAGGGAAATTCCGAGGGGGTCGAGCAGTGAGGGAAGGAGGAGATCCATACCCCCGCGGAATTGTGACAGCGTAGCGTGGTGGGGACTCAAGGTTAGAAGGAGGTGGCGGGAGCATGCCGCGTGGTGCAGTGACGTGGCAGATCGAGAGGTGGACCCTCACGATGGGCAGGTTGTGTTTTTAATCTGCATAAGAGCTCATATGTTTCAGGAGTTATACAGCGCATACGGTAAAAAGGTAAGGTAAAGTCCTTTAGGTCAGCTGGTACTGAGACCCGTACCAGTATTAAACCCGGCACGAGGCGCCCACCTGCACTCTGACACACCCAATCCTTATGCGCCGCGTGCCTCACTGTCAGTGTCCTTAGCACACTTGCCTTCATTCGTTTTATCCATCCGTCTTTTTACCTCAAATTACCCAGTCCAGAGATAACATTCCCTCTGTATTTCACTCCAGTAAAAGGTTGCACGTTCCTGTCTACGGCGTATACCAAGTAGGAAAGAGCGCCTGGTCTACCCCAATCATTGTCAGAGTTCCCTACGTCGCTTTCCCGAGCAGACTTACCTTCCGATTAGGTATTCCATAATTCATTCTCCCTCTGTTTTCCTTTCGCTTTTTCAAATTCTTAAATGTCAGCCATGGGAAGGGGAACGCCAAAAAAGAATGAACCAGAGACCCCCCAGGTCCGTGAATCTAGGAATCCCCCTGGGTTCGACCCTCTCCTTGACTTGCAGGCTGGTATCTGTGACCCCAAATACCCATTTGACATCTGCAACATCAAACCCTTGCTTTTCAATTGCCATATTAAGAACACAGACCGTTACCGGGTAATCGTGTCGGGTCTATACCATCAAATTTCCCCTCAAGTTCATTCTGTGGTCGATTTCATCACCTGGCTCAGAGATGTTTTTGACGAGAATTGGGGCACCTTCACTTCTCCTCATGGGAACAGGGTTTTCTCCCTTTCTCCCGATGTTATCAAACAAGTCCTCCGCTTCCCTACCAGCGCCACATATGTTAGTTTTAAGGATGCAGCCTTGGCAGCCCAGTTCATCAAACAGCCACGGGAGGCCCGACAAGCCTTCATTTCCTCTATAACCGTCGACCAGGCTACTTCTCTGCCCACCTTTGAGCCGTTCCCATTAAGTCTGTTCGTTGAAGAGGTTTGGCCCATTCTCTTTCTGATTGCTGGCCTTTTGGGGGTAGGGAGTCCAGAAGACATTTCCACAGTGTGCGTTCATCTCTTATGTCTCATGTCCCAAAAAGGGGTAGTTTTAGATATTCCTGGTTTCCTCTCCTCAGCCATTCGAACCCAATTCCAGGAGCTTCCACAAACCCGTCAGTTCCGTTTTTGTTCAATGGTTTTTTATCTCTTCTTGTACCAGCACGCCGATAAGTTTGAGGGTTTGGGGTTAGACAAAGTTTACCTTGAGAATTCCCAACCCAGACCAGTCTTCGACTGGAATTTCTCTATGCGTGAATTACCTAAGGGGGAGGGTTACTCCAGTTTCGTGAATAGTTTCATGTCTATTGCCTATACCATTATTCATGACTCACCTTCCCCTAGGGTCTTTCCAGAAATGAAAAGCTGGCTGCAAGCCGGAAAATCCCACAGTACTAGAGATTGGTTTCTATTCGAGGACTACACCGAAATTCGGGTCTATGGAGCCGAAGTTTCCCCCTACCGGCTGCCAGTGTTTCCTGTCCGACGAGTTTATGCACTCGAATACATCTGGCAGGCCCTCAAGGCCGATCAGCTCCATTTTGTTCCTGCCAAGAAGGGCTACATCCTAAGGCTTCCCATTGAAATCGTCCCCTTCATGGTGAAATCGAGACATGCCCTCCCGATCGTTGAGAAAATGTTGCAAAGTTTGGACCTAAGGCTGGGAAAAAGTTGGGCTTATGACCCTCGAGAAATTATCTCGAACAAAAGAAAAAGGAACAGGTCTGCACCCTACATGCATGAGCCGAGGCCATTTATGGAATGGAGGGCTAATCTCGAAACTTGGCCCTTGTTTTCACAGATGGAGACAGATTCATCTACTACAGGGGAGGAAGAGAATGTCAATAGAGGCACAGGCTGAGAAGAAACAGGTACCTCAGGAGCAGCGCCCCCTCCCAAAAGACAAAGAACAGCCTCCAGTGAGGCAAAAGTCATAGGGGAGGAGAAATTGTTGGAACCCTTCACGGTGTATTGTAAATTGGATAAAGGAAAGGCAGGGATAATGGTGCTAAGAGACAGTACCACTTCTTCTGATTTCACAGAGGTCACGCAGGCTATCATAGAGCAGAGTTCGCCCAAGGCAATTGAAAGGGATCAGGCAAATAAAGTGATCTGCGACAAGTACAAAGCTGAGCTGGGGGGATATGTTGAGAAGTACCATACCAGGCTCTCCGCCTCCATCAACGCAGACACCAAAAGCCTGGTATTGTCTATGGAAGAAGCTATCCTGGATCCTAATTCTGATGTCACTAGCTATCGGGTGCTCGAGTTTGCCATCGACATGAAGAAGGTACCAGCCAACGACATGTGCGACCTGTTACAGACGGTATGCGATATGATGAAAGATAAACTGATGCAGGTCACACTCGCGCTGAAGAAATTACAGCAGAAACATGACCAGTTGAGGGCTACCTTGACAACCGAACAAGTTAGCTGCCGCGCCAGAGAAAATCAGGTGCGTGTCCTCCAGGACCTGATCAAGAGCAAAGATACGGAGGGAACAAATACACAGGCAGCTCTCATTGAATAGCTGCAGAAGGAAGTTGCATCGGAAAAAAGTCAGGCCCGTATACCAGCCACTCACCATGTCCAGATGGCTGACCTGGTACAGGTGGAGCAAGAGAAAGTAGAACTGTCTGCCAAGCTATCAAAAGAAAGGGAGGAGAAAGAAAAGATGGCCGAAACAATCAACGTGTTACAGAATAAAGCAACAAAGCTACAAGCTAGATGGGACTCACACAGCTGCCAGCCAACTGTGGTGTCAAGTGGAACTAGCTCATTGTCTGAGTAATTGTCCGCAGTAAGAGCTGAGATTGAGATATTGGAAAAGCAAGCGTCTACAGCAAGGCAAAGGATCACGAACCTGAAAAACTCTCTGGCCAAAAACACCAGAATAGTCGAAGGGTTGCAGAAAGAAATAGAGAAAGAGAAGAAGACAACGGTAAATCAACAAAAAAATATTGCAGACATGAGAAGTCGTGCAAAGGGAAATATCACCCTTCTCGAGGCTAGGAGTATAATCTGGTCAGATATAATCTCAGCTGTGACTAAGCAATGGGGATTCTTAAGGACGATGGGGGAGCATAAGTCTGCTATACCCTATCTTAGTAGGAAACTGCAGGAGGCAGACCTTGATCTGTCTAACAGGGCCCAACATGCCAAAGAGTACATTTCGTTCCTCAACGAGCTGGGATCAAATGACATGGAGAATCACGGTATTCCTAGCCAATTCACTGAGGCTATTGAGTGTCGCAAAATTTTCAACAAAGAGATGGCCCGAGTCGCAGCTTCGAGAGCTCTCCAATAGGTGGTCGCCAGCGTTGGACGATTCGACGAGGTATGGGTAGATATCATGACAGCTGGAATCCCTTCCTGCTGGGACCCGACCACCCCTGCCGTAATTTTTCCTCTGGCCCAATACACAGCACGCTTGCAAGAAGAAAGAGACCGAACTGACCTTCAGATGGGAAAAGCAGCTCAGCTCAAAGCCGACACGATTGTTTCATCCCTGCAAAAAGAGTTCAACCTCCTTCACTTGATTAAACGCAAGCTTCCTACTGGGGCAGGTTTCCACGCCCTCACTGAGGCCTTTGTCGAGGTGGAGGGGTTCTCAGCAATGCCCGAGCCAGCTGCAGACAATCAACAGAGGTGCGCGCAGTTTATGAGCCAGCATGCCAGTTCATCCGCAAACGTGCCCCCGCCTGAATCAGCAACTGCCTCCACTCAGCCGCACCTGTGATTCTTTGTCAACTCATGATTCGGCCTTAACGGCCTATTTTACTTTTACTCAGTTAATTTCTTTTAAGTTTCGAGTGGGTTGTTTTCCCCACTCTTGCATTTTACTTTTTCACCAAACTGTTGTTTAATTTTATGTTTTTAAAAACGGCTGAGGGCCTGATTACACATGATGGGAGGCTTGATTCCCCATCATGAATTTTTCCATTTTGAAAATGACATTTAACAAATTTTGTTTATGCGAAGAAGATATTTTTTCAAAAAATATCTTCTCGTTGAGATGGAAAGAAGCCTATATAAGATAAATCCAATGAGAAAAACGGGTTCCAGATTTCCGGAAGAAAATTGCAGTGTATAAGTTTTTGTATACTTGTTGTGAATCATCAATGCAAATACATAGAGCCCGTGGGGTTTCAGCGAAGAGAAGTTCTAGTTATGTATGAGGATTCCAGTCTTGATGCTGTATAGTTTGTAATTCTTTCTTTGTGATATTGTGTCATTGTTATCTCCACTGTTCCGATTTCCTTTTATCGTGTCTTGGAATGCGAGGAACTTGCCAGCTAGAGTATGAATTTATCGCTGTTTGATACTCATGTTTTACTGGTACTTGTTGCTTTAAATATGACTCATACACGATATGTTGTTTCGCTTTACATATCATTCATATTTCTTCTGTATTAAGTATTGTGAAATGTTACTCTTACTAGACCAATTGACATGTATGGATTCTTAGCTCCTAAGCCCATATCATGTTGAAGTCGGTTTTCCGAACACCATTTGATTGGTAGTTAGTACTCCCCTATTATATTCTGCACTTCGAATATCTTTTGTCTAAAGTATCTATATGTTGTTGAGAACCTGGCCCTCTACGATGAAAGCTGTCTCTAAGTTGTCTGGAGTATATATGTGTTGAAGATTCATTTCTCGTCTTTACACAGTCTTTATAGCTTGCTACAATCCGAAGGTTGTTTGGTCCCACCCATATGATGAAGTTTCACATAAGTTGATAAGGTAGAGAGAGTCCGAAGCTAATAATGAGTCTGAAATGTATTTCATAATTCTCTACTGTTTAAGATGTCCTAGGCACTGGTCTTTAACAACTCAGGGCTATCTCTAGGAGTTACAACATCTTTTTGGCGCCATTGCCGGGGACGAAGTTGAAGAAATTTTAGATCCCTGGGCCTCGACAAAATCCATTTACTCTTCAGTGAGGTGAGCACGAAGAGTTGAGAGTTGTGCACCCCTCACCTTGGCGACTCCACAATCATTTTTCAATTAAACCTTTTGCAGTCCTGACTCCTCGCAAGCCACACCTAAGGTCAGATACGTCTCAGCCAAAGACACCTTCTGTGTCTGACCCAGAAAGGATCCTACACAGAAGAGGCTGGAGGGAAAGGCAGTCAGTTCATACCGAGATCCCAGAATTCTCCCCAGAAAACTTTCCATATCTTCCGTCCTCTTCCTCTCAAGTTGCCCAAATACAAGGCCCTAACCCTATCATAAGAGATACTGGTTACTATTCAGAGAGCTCACCTCGGGGAGGCGTCCATATCAAAGACGAAGCCGAGTCTAGATATACTCCGCATTACTCTTTCCACCCTACCCCTGAAGCTGAGGAGATTAAGGAAGTTACTGAAGTAGCCGCTGTTCACTACATCCCAATCATTATCCATACTTCACTTCCACCTTCTCCTCCCTCCTCTACAACTCAAACTCTTGTACTACCTCCACCTCCCCCAATGGCGAATGTCCCTGGCTTCCTACAAAACAGATACGCTCCTTTGGAGCTACCTGCAGTACTAAACGACATGCCGCAAGATTATTTAAAGATTCTGCCCAGATTCAGTGGTGAAAATGAGATTGAAGCCCTGAAACATGTCGAATTTTTCTGCTCTTTCATGGAGAATTTTAATGTGGAACATCTGGACATAGTTCTAAGGCTATTTGTGCAATCCTTAGATGGGGAAGCCAGAAAATGGTTCAAAACACTTGGAGCTCATTCCATCAACACTTGGGAGGTAATGGAGGATGCTTTCATCAAAAAGTGGGGAGAAAAGAAAGATCATGGTAATGTCCTTACCGAATTCAACACCCTGAAAAAGAAACATAACGAAGGAGTGTCAGAGTTTATCAGAAGATTTAACAAGTTGTACCTGAGTCTCCCCGCCGAAATGAAGCCTTACCAGACCGCTGCTAAGGTCGTTTTTGTGGCGGCATTTGATTATGAATTCGGTTTCTCATTAAGAGAGAGAAAACCAGCCACTCTGGATGATGCACAGACAAACACACTGGAGATAGAAGCAAATTTTGTCTCGACTGGAAAATCCAAAGGGAGACAAGAACAGGATGTTAGAAGGAGGGGAAAAGAGAAAGTATCCACCTCAGGACAAGACAGAGATTCGGCCAATGATAAGATTGAGGAAATGAATAGGATGATCAAGAACCTCTCAAGAAAGCTGGTCAATCTTGAGATGGAGACCAATAATTCACCCTCAAAGAATTTCCAGAATGCTCCAAACAGAGGATTCAACCCTCAACACAGGAAACCACCCTTGCAGATACTGCAGAGGGGACAGCAAGAGAAACAAGGCCAGGTACCGCATCCTCTATACTTGGAGGGGCAAGTAGAGGCTTCTCCTGAAGATCCTGCCTATGATGAAGAGGAGGCATGTCTTGTTTTCTCAGACAGTGATGACATAGAATGTCCTGTACATGAAAGTGAGGAGGGCGAAGTGCAAGCTCACTCTGAAATGAAGGCCAATGAGGATGCTGAAGAGCCCGAGATTGATAATTACTGTAAGCAATTCGTTGACTTCATGCAAGCTCAGTTCAATAGAAAATACGACCTCAGGTCCTCGAGAAAGAGAACCCGCACTTAAGATGAAGAGGAGGACACACCACAAAAGTCAGCACCTGCTCAAGAGGAAACTGATTGGAAAGTCCCTGGGAAAGGTAAGAAACCTCTTAGCCAACCTTTGCATTTGGATACTCAAGCTTCTTCATCTTCACAAGAAACTACCCCTCCTAGTGTCAAGCCAGTTATGAAAGATGTCAAGCCAGTCATAAAAGAAGTCAAGCCTCTCCCACAGAGCACAGGCTCTAAAGAGAAAGAATCTAAAGAGGTGTCGATAGATAAGCCATCCTCAGCTTTCAGTCTACAAAAGGAACCAGAGAAAGTTAAAATCCCAGTCCCCCTGACTGAATTGTTAATGCAACCTGCATATCAGTCCCAGGTCACATCCTTCATGCTTCCCCCAGAAGTAATATATATCCCTGACAGTCTCAATTTACAAGAAGAAAGACCTATGGTAGTGTTTGGACCACATGTCGAGGAATTAGACCCTACTACACCTCCTTTCTACGTTTCTTTGGTGATCCATGACCTATTACTCCACAAATGTATGTTAGACTCTGGTGCCTCCCATAATCTTATGCCTCTATCTGTAATGGAACAATTAGGTCTCCAGATCACTCGTCCCTATCAGGACCTGTACTCATTTGACTCCAAAAGAGTTAAGTGCTTAGGCATGATTAAGGACCTGGTAGTCAACCTCGCCCAAATCCCAGCTAAAAGTGTAGTAATGGACATTGTGGTGGCAGACATCCCAGCCCGTTTTGGCATGTTACTATCAAGGTCCTGGGGAACAAAAATTGGCGGATCAATCAAGCTGGATCTAACTTATGCCACCATTCCAATCTTTGGCGAGCAGGAGAGGAGACTATACAGAGAGACCAGATTTGTAAAAACAGTTACCAAAGCTGACAGTTCAGAAAATTCACCTGTCTATAGTAAGGATAAAGACTTTTCATGCTTGATGTTAGAAGAAGATTACTGTTATGCCCAGGAACCTCCCTTATGCCAGATAAGGACTCAGCAATCCTCAGAAGGCCCTGAGACAGGGATATGGACCCTTCATTTCGATGGGGAAAATTCGAGGGAAGGTAATGGTGCCGGTGTTTTATTGATTTCCCCTACGGGAAAATGGGTCCCGCTGTCTTTCAAATTAGAATATGAAGCCACCAATAACGTGGCTGAGTATGAAGCACTCTTGCTAGGGATACAGGCAGCCAGGAATATGAATATACAAACCCTGAAAGTCCTGGGTGATTCAGAATTGGTGGTCCGGCAGATTAGAAACCAATGTCAAGAAAAACATCCTCGTTTAAGGGCCTTTAGGAATGAAGTATGGGACATGGTGGAGAATTTTTTCTCAGCTTTCAATATCCAGTTCATGCCCCGGGAGCAGAACAGGATGGCAGATTCACTTGCAGTAGCTGCTAGCACTTTCCGTCCACCTCAAAATCCTCTCCTAAGGTATGAGATAGAAGTAAGGTACAGACCATCGATTCCAGACAATGTCAAACACTGGAAAGTGTTTGAGGACGATGAACAAGTGAAAATATTTCTAGAGACAGTGGGAGATTTCTCTAATATGGAAATTGACTGTGGTGAGGAAGATGATGCTGAGGACCAACCAGAAAACCAGTGGGAAGAAAAAATGGCTGGGAGCAAAGTTTTGCAGCTGAAGGGAAACATCATCCCTAGAGGCCTGGTGCCCCTGGAAAGGCTATTCGACAAAAATGATGTCCCCAGGCAGCCCAATAAGATGACAGATGAAAACCAGGTAGAGGACCTAAATCTGGGTACTGAGGCTGAACCCAAAATTGTGAAATTATCCAGAAAGGTCCCGGATGACTACAAAGTGAAGTATCTACAATTGTTTCAGTCTTATAGGGATGTATTTGCATGGTCCTATCAAGACCTGAAGACATTTGATATCAAGATTCTGCAGCATGAGATTCCCCTGAAGGTAGATGCAAGGCCCCATAAGCAGAAGCTCAGGCAAATTAATCCTCTGTTAATCCCCTCCATTGAGAAGGAAATCAAGAAGCTGTTAAAGGCTAAGATTATTGTGCCATTGAAATACTCTGAATGGGTGGAAAACTTAGTCCCTGTCCGGAAGAAAAATGGAGAAATAAGGCTGTGCGTGGATTTCAGAAACTTGAATAGAGCCTCCCTGAAAGATAATTACCCATTACCAAAGATGGACCACATTTTGCAGAAAGTGGTGGGGGCCTCTAGGATGTCTATGATGGATGGTTTTTCAGGTTATAACCAGGTGGCTGTACTCCCAGAGGACCAGAAAAAGACTGCTTTCACCACGCCTTGGGGTACATTTATGTACGCTAGGATGCCTTTCGGGCTCATCAACGCAGGAGCCACATTTTAGAGGGCTATGGACATAACTTTCGTTGGGGAACAAGACAAGTTTTTGGTGGTGTACCTGGATGATATAACAGTCTTTTCGAAAGATGATGCCGAGCACATTCAACACTTGCAGAGGAATTTTGAGAAATGCAGAAGGTATGGACTCTCCCTAAATCCTCAGAAATCTTTGTTTGCATTAGAAGAGGGTAAGCTCCTAGGACACATTGTAACTAAAGAAGGGGTCAAGATCGATCCTAAAAGGGTGGAAGCTATAAATGGCATCTCCCTCCCCAGGAATAAGAAAGAAGTCCAGGTGTTCTTAGGGCATATCAACTTCCTGAGAAGGTTTATCCCTAACTATGCTGAGATAGTTAGGCATATAACAGATATGTTAAAAAAGAATAACGAGGTGAAATGGTCACCAGAATCAAGGCAGGCCTTTGCCAGGATAAAGAATGATTTTGCTGAGGCTCATGTGCTGGCAAGGCCAGATTTCACTGAACCATTTATGATTTTCTCTTTTGCATCACCTCACACGGTAGCTGGAGTTCTCCTACAGAAAAACGAGGATGGGTATGAGCAACCCATCGCTTTCTTTAGTCAGGTGCTTCATGACGCAAAGCTGAAATACAACATATTGGAGAAGCAGGCCTATGCCCTGGTAAAGTCCCTCAAAGCATTCCGCATGTATATTCTCCAGTCTCACATCACTGCATTTGTACCCACCGCAGCGGTTAAAGATATCCTCGTTCAGGGTGACAGTGAAGGAAAAAGGGGCAGGTGGATTGCAAAGATACAGGAATATGATCTGGACATCAGACCCACTAAGTTAATCAAAGGGCAGGGGCTAGCAAAAATTTTGTTAGAATCAAATCATCAAGCTTTGGGCATCCACTTATCTATGGTTGCAAATGAAGACTCTGAGGAACTGACAGGGTAGCAAGAAGTGGAAATGGCCACTCAGAAAATACTAATGAAGTATCTTACTAGTCCTTGGTACAAAGAAATAGTTGAGTACCCCCTGATACTCAGATGTCCACCCAGCTGTGATAAATCACAATACAGAGCATTGACGATGAAATCACAGAAGTATGTAGTTGCCAATGGTCAATTATATTGGAGAGATCTCTCAGGCATACTGTTGTTATGCCTCACAGAAGATGAAGTGAAGAACATAATAACTAAATTCCATGAGGGAATCTGTGGAGGACATTATAACTGGAGGAGCACAGCTCAGAAAATTTTGAAGGCTGGTTTTTACTGGCCTAAATTGTTTGGAGACATCTTTGCTTGGGTCAGAGCATGTGAAAAATGCCAGAAATTTGCTGAAAAACAAAAGTTAGCTGCTCTACCCCTGATTCCTGTACATGTCGATGAACCTTTCAAACAGTGGGGAATTGATTTCATAGGTGAGATTCACCCACCCTCAAGTGGGCAGCACAAATGGATCCTGACCGCCACAGATTATTTCACAAAATGGGTGGAAGCCGTACCCGCACGAAATGCTACCGATACAGTGATAATCAAATTCATGGAGGAGAACATCATATCCAGGTTTGGATGTCCTGCTAGAATAGTAACTGACAATGCCCAAGCCTTCAAATCTACAAAATTCGTGAATTTTTGTCAGCAATATAACATCACTCTAGGTCACTCTACAGCCTACTACCCACAGGGAAATGGTTTGGCAGAATCATCAAACAAAACGCTGGTCAGAACTCTAAAGAAGACAATAAATGAAAACCAAAGGAACTGGGATTCCCAACTGAAGTTCGCTCTGTGGGAAAACAGGATAACCAGTAAAAGGGCAACTGGAAAATCTCCCTATGAGTTAGTATATGGGCGAGCAGCTGTGTTCCCTATACAATTAGCTTTACCTGTTGCTCGTTTCATGCAAGAGGCTCAAGAGGAACCTGATGGTATGACCAGAAGAATCAACCAGCTGGTGGAACTCGAAGAAACGCGTGTCAGGTGAACCATCGACTTGTGGAATACCAGGAGAAAATGAAAGAGTTGTTTGACCATCATACCAAGGACAAAAAGCTACAGGTAGGAGATCTAGTTCTCAGGTGGGATGTGAGAAGGGCCGATAAAGGTAAGCATGGTAAATTCGATCCCCTTTGGTTCGGTCCCTTCAAGATTACAAAACAAGGAGGAAATAATACTTTTAAGCTGGAGAATTTGCAGGGAGATCTGCTCGACGCCCCTGTAAATGGACAGTTCCTCAAGCCGTATTTTCAGTTCTGAAGCAGGCTGAAAAAGCCTGATTGTATTATATTGTACATTAGCTGCTTTTTTCGTTTTTTGAATTGAATAATGCATGAGTCACGATGATTTGTCCAGAGAGAAGTCACAAGTGCTGGAGAAGTGGCGTTCACACAAGATAAACAGGCGGTCTACGTAGTTTTTGACACGTTCGGGGACAAACGTGCCGTCCCCAGGTGGAGCCAATGTTGTTCAATCTTTAACATTAGTCATGAGTGTATTAAAAGGTTGACAAGCCATGTATTAAACTTTGTATCAAGGGGCGAAATGTTTCAAAGGCGGGTCGAAAGGAGACAAGGTAATGAAAGCCACGCGCGTTAAATCCGATGGGGAATTAACACAAAAAGGATGAAGTGTAAAGCCAAAAGGCTAATGGGAGATATAAAAGGCAATGGAACACTGCACTAAACGTAAAATCTATGTACTAAAAGAAATTTCCGCCACGTGAGGACGCACGAGGGAAATTCCGAGGGGGTCGAGCAGCGAGGGAAGGAGGAGATCCATACCCCCGCGAAATTGTGACAGCGTAGCGTGGTGGGGACTCAAGGTTAGAAGGAGGTGGCGGGAGCATGCCGCGTGGTGCGGTGACGTGGAAAATCGAGAGGTGGACCCTCACGATGGGCAGGTTGTGTTTTTAATCTGCATAAGAGCTCATAGGTTTCAGGAGTTATACAGCACATACGGTAAAAAGGTAAGGTAAAGTCCTTTAGGTCAGCTGGTACTGAGACCCGCACCAGTATTAAACCCGGCACAAGGCGCCCACCTGCAGTCTGACACACCCAATCCTTATGTGCCGCGTGCCTCACTGTCAGTGTCCTTAGGACACTTGCCTTCATTCGTTTTATCCATCCGTATTTTTACCTCAAATTACCCAGTCCAGAGATAACATTCCCTCCGTATTTCACTCCAGTAAAAGGTCGCAGGTTCCCGTCTACGGTGTATACCAAGTAGGAAAGAGCACCTGGTCTACCCCAATCATTGTCAGAGTTCCCTACGTCGCTTTCCCGAGCAGACTTACCTTCCGATCAGGTATTCCATTATTCATTCTCCCTCTGTTTTCCTTTCGCTTTTTCAAGTTCTTAAATGTCAGCCATGGGAAGGGGAATGCCAAAAAAGAATGAACCAGAGACCCCCCAGGTCCATGAATCTAGGAATCCCCCCGGGTTCGACCCTCTCCTTGACTTGCAGGCTGGTATCTATGACCCCAAATACCCATTTGACATCCGCAGCATCAAACCCTTGCTTTTCAGTCGCCATATTAAGAACACAGACCGTTACCGGGTAATCGTGTCGGGTCTATACCATCAAATTGCCCCTCAAGTTCATTCTGTGGTCGATTTCATCACCTGGCTCAGAGATGTTTTCGACGAGCATCGGGGCACCTTCACTTCTCCTTAGGGGAACAGGGTTTTCTCCCTTTCTCTCGATGTTATCAAACAAGCCCTCCGCTTCCCTACCAGCGCCACATATGTTAGTTTCAAGGATGCAGCCTTGGCAGCCCAGTTCATCAAACAACCACGGGAGGCCCGGCAAGCCTTCATTTCCTCTATAACCATCGACCAGGCTACTTCTCTGCCCGCCTTTGAGCTGTTCCCATTAAGTCTGTTCGTTGAAGAGGTTCAGCCCATTCTCTCTCTGATTGCTGGCCTTTTGGGGGTAGGGAGTCCGGAAGACATTTCCATAGTGTGCGTTCATCTCTTATGGCTCATGTCCCAAAAAGGGGTAGTTTTAGATATTCCTGGTTTCCTCTCCTCAGCCATTCGAACCCAATTCCAGGAGCTTCCACAAACCCGTCAGTTCCGTTTCTGTTCAATGGTTTTTTATCTCTTCTTGTACCAGCACGCCGATAAGTTTGAGGGTTTGGGGTTAGACAAAGTTTACCTTGAGAATTCCCAACCTAGACCAGTCTTCGACTGGAATTTCTCTGTGCGTCAATTACCTAAGGGGGAGGGTTACTCCAGTTTCGTGAATAGTTTCATGTCTATTGCCTATACCATTATTCATGACTCGCCTTCCCCTAGGGTCTTTCCAGAAATGAAAAGCTGGCTGCAAGCCAAAAAATCCCAGAGTACTGGAGATTGGTTTCTATTCGAGGACTACACCGAAATTCGGGTCTATGGAGCCGAAGTTGCCCCCTACCGGCTGCCAGTGTTTCCTGTCCGACGAGTTTATGCACTCGAATACATCCGGCAGGCCCTCAAGGCCGACCAACTCCATTTTGTTCCTGCCAAGAAGGGCTACATCCTAACGCTTCCCATTGAAATCGGCCCCTTCGTGGTAAACTCGAGACATGCCCTCCCGATTGTTGAGAAAATGCTGCAAGGTCTGGACCTAAGGCTAGGAAAAAGTTGGGCTTATGACCCTCGAGAAATTATCTCAAACAAAAGAAAAAGGAACAGGTTTGCACCCTACATGCATGAGCCGAGGCCATTTATGGAATGGAGGGCTAATCTCGAAACTTGGCCCTTGTTTTCATAGATGGAGACGGATTCATCTGCTACAGGGGAAGAAGAGAATGTCAATAGAGGCACAGGCGGAGAAGAAGCAGGTACCTCAGGAGCAGCGCCCCCTCCAAAAATACAAAGAACAGCCTCCAGTGAGGCAGAAGTCATAGGGGAGGAGCAACTGTTGAAACCCTTCACGGTGTATGGTAAATTGGATAAAGGCAAGGCAGGGATAATGGTGCTAAGAGACAGTACCACTTCTTCTGATTTCACAGAGGTCACGCAGGCTATCATAGAGCATACTTCACCCAGGGCAATTAAAAGGGATTAGGAGAATAAAGCGATTTGTGACAAGTAAAAAGCTGAGCTGGGGGGATATGTTGAGAAGTACCATACCAGGCTCTCTGCCTCCATCAACGCGGACACCGAAAGCCTAGTATTGTCTATGGAAGAAGCTATCATGGATCCTAATTTTGATGTCCCTAGCTATCGGGTGCTTGAGTTTGCCATCGACATGAAGAAGGTACCAACCAACGACATGTGCGACCTATTCCAGATGGTATGCAATATGATGAAAGATAAACTGATGCAGGTCACCCTCGCGCTAAAGAAATTAAAGCAGAAACATGACCAATTGAGGGCTACCCTGATAGCCGAACAAGTTAGCTGCCGTGCTAGAGCAAATCAGGTGCGTGTCCTCCAGGACCTGATCAAGAGCAAAGATACGGGGGGAACAAATACACAGGCAACTCTCATTGAACAGCTGCAGAAGGAAGTTGCATCGGAAAAAAGTCAGGCCCGTATACCAGCCGCTCACCATGTCCAGACGACTGAACTGGTACAGGTGGAGCAAGAGAAAGCAGAACTGTCCGCCAAGCTATCAAAAGAAAGGGAGGAGAAAGAAAAGATGGCCGAAAAAATCAACGTGTTACAGAATAAAGCAACAGAGCTACAAGCTAGATGGGACTCACACAGCTGCCAGCCAACTGTGGTGTCAAGTGGAACTAGCTCGTTGTCTGAGCAATTGTCCGCAGCAAGAGCTGAGATTGAGATATTGGAAAAGCAAGCGTCTGCAGCAAGGCAAAGGATCACGAACCTGGAAAACTCTCTGGCCGAAAACACCAGAATAGTCGAAGGGTTGCAGAAAGAAATAAAGCAAGAGAAGAAGACAACGACAGATCAACAAAAAAATATTGCAGACATGAGAAGCCGTGCAAAGGGAAATCTCACCCTTCTCGAGGCTAGGAGTATAATCTGGTCAGATATAATCTCAGCTGTGACTGAGCAATGGGGCTTCTTAAGGACGATGGGGGAGCATAAGTCTGCTATACCCTATCTCAGTAGGAAACTGCAGGAGGCAGACCTTGATCTGTCTAACAGGGCCCAACATGCCAAAGAGTACATTTCGTTCCTCAACGAGCTGGGATTAGATGACATGGAGAAGCACGGTATTCCTAGCCGATTCACTGATGCTATTGAGTGTCGCAAAATTATCAACAAAGAGATGGCCCGAGCCGCAGCTTCGAGAGCTTTCCAATAGGTGGTCGCCAGCGTTGGACGATTCGACAAGGTATGGGGAGAGATCATGACAACTGGACTCCCTTCCTGCTGGGACCCGACCACCCCTGCCGTACTTTTGCCTCTGGCCCAATACACAGCACGCTTGCAAGAAGAAAGAGACCGAACTGACCTTCAGACGGGCAAAGCAGCTCAGCTCAAAGTTGACACGATTGTTTCATCCCTGCGAAAAGAGTTCAACCTCCTCCACTTGATTAAACACAAGCTTCCTACTAGAGAAGGTTTCCACGCCCTCACTGAGGCCTTTGTCGAGGTGGAGGAGTTCTCAGCAATGCCCGAGCCAGCTGTGGACAGTCAGCAGAGGTGCGCGCAGTTTATGTGCCAGCATGCCAGTTCATCCGCAAACGTGCCCCCGCCTGAATCAGCAACTGCCTCCACTCAGCCGCACCTGTGATTCTTTGTCAACTCATGATTTGGCCTTAACGGCCTATTTTACTTTTACTCAGTTAATTTCTTTTAAGTTTCGAGTGGGTTGTTTTCCCCACTCTTTCATTTTACTTTTTCACCAAACTGTTGTTTAATTTTCTGTTTTTAAAAACGGCCGAGGGCCTGATTACACATGATGGGAGGCTTGATTCCTCATCATGAATTTTTCCGTTTTGGAAATGACATTTAACAAATTTTGTTTATGCGAAGAATATATTTTTTCAAAAAATATCTTCTCGCTGAGATGGAAAGAAGCCTATATAAGATAAATCTAATGAGAAAAACGGGTTCCAGATTTTCGGAAGAAAATTGCAGTGTATAAGTTTTTGTATACTTGTTGTGAATCATCAATGCAAATACACAGAGCCCGTGGGGTTTCAGCGAAGAGAAGTTCTAATTATGTATGAGGATTCCAGTCTTGATGCTGTATAGTTTGTAATTCTTTCTTTGTGATATTGTGTCATTGTTATCTCCACTGTTCCGATTTCCTTTTATCGTGTCTTGGAATGCGAGGAACTTGCCAGCTAGAGTATGAATTTATCGCTGTTTGATACTCATGTTTTACTGGTACTTGTTGCTTTAAATATGGCTCATACACGATATGTTGTTTTGCTTTACATATCATTCATATTTCTTATGTATTAAGTATTGTGAAATGTTACTCTTACTAGACCAATTGACATGTATGGATTCTTAGCTCCTAAGCCCATATCATGTTGAAGTCAGTTTTCCGAGCACCATTTGATTGGTAGTTAGTACTCCCCTATTATATTCTGCACTTCGAATATCTTTTGTCTAAAGTATCTATATGTTGTTGAGAACCTGGCCCTCTACGATGAAAGCTGTCTCTAAGTTGTCTGGAGTATATATGTGTTGAATATTCATTTCTCGTCTTTACACAGTCTTTATAGCTTGCTACAATCCGAAGGTTGTTTGGTCCCACCCATATGATGAAGTTTCACATAAGTTGATAAGGTAGAGAGAGTCCGAAGCTAATAATGAGTCTGAAATGTATTTCATAATTCTCTACTATTTAAGATGTCCTAGGCACTGGTCTTTAACAACTTAGGGCTGTCTCTAGGAGCTACAACAGATAATTTACCATGGGATGATCTCCATCATAGGTCATCATTTT
Source organism: Pinus albicaulis (assembly GCA_034641835.2). NCBI lineage: Eukaryota > Viridiplantae > Streptophyta > Pinopsida > Pinales > Pinaceae > Pinus > Pinus albicaulis. The sequence continues at coordinate 13,344 of JAXQQM020074923.1, read as the reverse complement.
TTCCTGAGCTTGATAGATTCGAAAATATTTTTTCGTCTATTTTTAAAATTGACTATGTCAAGGAACCCCAGAGTCCAATATCGATCACAAATTCAGATTCTAAAGTGAATTTAGGGAATATTTCTTCCACGATTCCTATTAACATATCAGTGAAACCCGGAATTATTGAAAACATTCATATAGGTGCCTCTTGTATGTTAGATGAAATTTCTATATATAAGGTCCTATTTCAAGAATTCCGCGACATATTTACCTGTTATTATGAAGAAATGCCAGGAATTGATCACAAAATTGTCGTTCATGAAATCAAAACTTACCCGGATGCTAAACCGATCAGACAAAAATTACGTCTGATACATCCACGAAAGGTTGCCGCTATCAAAACCTAAGTTGAGAAATTACTGAGAGCAGGTTTTATTTATCCTATCTCGTTAACGGATTGGGTATCTAATATCGTTCCTTTTACTAAAAAACAAGGAACAATACGAGTATGTGTCGACTATAGGGATATTAAAAAAGCTTGTCCTAAAGACAATTATCCAACCCCTTATATCGACCAAATCAATGAAGATTGTGCCAGAAATGAAATGTATTCATTTATGGATGGATTTTCCGGATACAATCAAATCAACGTACTCCCTGCCGATCAACCAAACACATCATTCATTTGTCCTTGGGGAACATTTGCTTATTGTAAACTACCTTTTGGATTGAAGAATGTTGGGGAAACTTTTCAAAGGGTAATTTCCTATGCTTTTCATGACATTAAACAGATTGTGCAACCTTATCTTGATGATTTACCTGCTCATTCATTACAGAGGGAAGATCATCCTACTCACTTACGAGAAATTTTTATGAGATATAGGTATTATAAGATTCGCTTGAATCCGCACAAGTGTGTTTTATTTGTACAATATGGTAGATTACTGGGATTTTTCGTTTCTAAAGAAGGCATTCGTGTCGACCCTTCGAAGGTTGAGATGATTATAAATTTACCTCCTCCTTCCACACTCCGCCAACTCCAAAGTTTGCAAGGGAAAGCAAAATTTCTGAGTATATTTATCCAGAACTATACTGAGCTAACCAAAGGTTTTACGAGGCTTTTGAAACAGAATGTTCCTTTTATTTGGGATGAGATCGCTGATCGGTCTTTTGATGCTTTAAAACATGTGTTGACCCATGCATCGTTACTGCATCCACCAAATTACAGCCAGTATTACTTTTTATACTTAGTAGCCTCTGATTCCACCATTGGAATGGTATTAGTTCAGGAGGATGAATTCCACAACGAGCATGTGATTTACTATCTTAGTCGGAATCTCAATCCAACAGAGATTAAATACTCGCATGTGGAGAAAGTGGCCTTGGCGGCAGTTCAAGCTGTCCAACGATTTCGTCATTACATTTTGTTACGAAAAACAACTGTGATTTATAATTGCAATTTGATGATGTATATTCTGACTAAGAAATTTCTCGGGGGCAAATACTCTAAACGGATAGTTATCCTTCAGGAGTTTGATTTAGAATTTGAAAAACCCAAATCAAAGAAATCACTAGTGTTCGCCGAAATTATGTAAGACTTCCCAAATACTGAGACCGAAACTGTGGTAGAGCATCCGATCGCTAATGAATCTCTGTTTCTTATCAGTACGTTAGATCCTTGGTATGGATATATAATCATTTATCTCCAAACCCAAAATTTTTGACCTGAACTTTAATGTTCACATCGACGAAAGATCTGTTACTAGTCTCAGCAATAGAATATTGTCGGAGACACGCTTTATCGTCGCGGTGCAGATTCTGTATTTCGACGATGTTTAACCCATGAAGAGGCTGAACAAGTTTTAAATGACTGTCATTCTGGAGCGTGTGTCAGTCATATGTATGGGTATGCCACAAACCAAAAGATATTGCGTGCTGGTTTTTTTTGGCCTTCATTATTCAAAGATTGCATTCTTGCGGTCCGAAAATGCCACAACTATCAGATTTTTGATCGAAATATGTGTGCACCACTAGCTCCTCTTCACCCCATAATTTCTATCGGTCATTTCATAAAATGGGACATTGATTTCATTACATGTAACCCTCACTCAGCTGGGGGCATGGGTATATTATTCTCGTAGTAGATTATTTTACCAAATGGGCCGAGGCGATGCCTACATTTGCGACAGATGGAAAAAAATGCAGCTACATTTGTATTCAATCACATGATTTCTTGATTAGGTGTACCCCAAGCTATCATTACTAATCATGGGAGCCATTTTCGAAACATTATGATGACCTAAATTTCTGACCAACTTGGCCTGCGCCATGATAACTCTACTCCATATTACCCGCAGGCTAATGGTCAGGTTGAAGCTATAAACAAATTTTTAACCAAAATGATTAAAAGGATAATTGGAATTCATAAATCGAATTGGCATACTATGATTTTCTGAGCATTTTGGGCATACCGAACCTCAACAAAAACCGCAACCGGTTTCACTCCTTTTCAACTGGTCTACGGTTTAGAAGCTATGTTATCGATTGAATGCGAAATACCGTCACTCCAATTAGCTATAGAGTTACTACCAGTTACCTCTGAGGAGGAAAAACACTTTTGTACTTAGCACGATTAGATGAGACTCAACACACCGCTGCATTAGCATCCGAAGCTCATAAAAAACACCTTAAAGCTCAGTACGACCGAAGTGTTACACCTCGTGTTTTTTTAGAGTGTGACCTAGTATTGGTATATGACCAAGCTAATGATAAACTAGGAGTTGGGAAAATCGAACCTATGTGGCATGGTCCTTATATTTTCAAGAGAGTGCTTGCAAAAGGGGCTTATGAATTGCTTTATTATGACTGGGTATCTTTAGATAAACCCATAAATGGAATTTATCTGAAGAGATATTATACTTGATTTTTTGTGTGAAGATCTCACCTATACCTTAGTTATTTTTCTAAGTTGGCTGTTTTAGATTAGATGAGTGTGCCTAGTTTAAGTTTGCATTGACTACTATCCCTGCTTATCTTGATTACTCTTGATATTGCAGATGTCGACGTCCCTTCAAGCGTACATTAGTTTTGCTGATGGTGCCTGTCATAATGCATAGAATATCTCTTCCGTAGCTTGGGTTATCTATTCACCCACCGATGAGTTAGTTTCTATGCATGGGGTAAGCCTTGGTCAAACAATGAATAATGTTGCAGAATATAGCATAGTGATTGAGTTATTATCTAATTCCATTTCTTTTGAAATTCGACATTTGATCGTAAGGTTAGATTCAAAACTCATTGTATTGCACTTAAAGAGAGTATACGCAATTAAAAATCTAGTGTTACTGAGATTATTCTTGAAGGTTCGTCTCTTGGAAAGGCAGTTTGATTACATCAAATATCAACACATTCGAAGAATTTTAAATACATTGGCTGATGCATTAGCTAATAATGTTATAAATAGACATTTGCAACATTAAAACAATATTTGATAAGTGTTGAACAAGATAGTCGTCGAAAGTAGTCATATCATAGATAGAGTTTGTGTTTCAAAAAATATTACATCGTCTAGGACCATAGGTTTAAAACACCTTATGATATGAAAGGTAGTGATACAAAAAACAAAAATACAATAGTCTGCGATAATCATCCACTAGCTGTGGTGATGATCATGATAATTTACTATCGCCCGTGCCACTCTACGCAGGTATCTCCGCAACTGGCCAGGAATGCCAACGACATGCCTTTGGAGACGAAGAGGAATATCACTCACCGTAGTCTCTAGAATGTCTCTAGTCAACCTCTCCAGGTTTTGCTCTAAATCAGTGAGAATCTCTGCTACCTGGTTCTCTGGCGGTGCAACAGGATCTGTTCGCTTCCTCTCGAAGCAACGGGGATTGGATGGTCTTCATGGACCAACATCTGCATTTGAAATTTTTGTTATAAGTATTAGAAGATTAAAAAATAAATAAAAATTAGAAATAAAACACATCAAAACAATTCAATTACCTGACTCATCCCATTGTGTCCTTGGAGGTAAGGACATCTCAAGATCTCCTCGAAAGTCTATACCTGCATACGGGAAATCCTCGATAGCAAAGATTTGGTTTTCTAACCAATGAAAATATGCTGGAGTAAACCGGACTACCACACAGCCGTCGCCACCATGGCGAGCCATCAGTGCCCCCCATCGTACCATATGAGGATCTCTAGGTTCACCATGGTCAATAGAGATCAGTTGTGGGGAAAGAGACAGGATTCTCTCAAAAGAGAAAGATACTAAGATGGCACCATACCCAAAGTTTTTCAACTTTGAGTTCTTCGCTCTGGTTAGTTGACCCTTCATATTGGTCAACATCCCTTCACACCAATTAAAGATTGTACCTCTGTAGCATTCAAAAATTGTCTGCATTTGTGACTTGGTAGCCACGTGTAGAGATGTGTTTCCACATAATATGGTAACAATGAATGCGATGAATTTTAGATCAAGACATATGATAGTTTTTATATCTATTCGGTTGTCTTTGGGATCAACTGCCTTGTTACAGAACTCTTGTTTGTAACTAGCGATAGGCAGGCCACCTTTCCTACCCCCGAAAAAAGAGATTGGTTCACCTCTTTTTGATAAACCGGTATGGAAGTAGATGTCTTCAAGCTCAATTTCTAGCTTGTGATCTCCAATAATAAAGAATTGTGCCTGAACATCCCATTTATTCACTAGCCAGGTCATCAGCTCTACCTATGCCCTCATGCCCTAAATGGCCCAGAATTTGTATAAACCACAATCTCTTAAAACACGCATTACAGCTGGATTATTCATGGCCATATCATCTACCTCTTCATGTTCGCGTTCTCACCACTCCAAAATTGTGAAAAAGACCTGCAAATGGATGCATTTAATGGTTAGAAGCTATTAGAGTGAAAAGTTTTATCCATTTTTGAGAGAATTCATCAATTTCATTTTCTTACGGCGCCCCCACAGTTTTTATATAGGGACAATGCGGACCCCCGCACAAACCCTTCATATAAACTGTGGTAGCCCGATAATTTTCCTTTAGGAAAATTATCGGGGTCCGCAGGTAACCAATGGCTGGCTTGCGGACCCTCGTGAGCGAAATTTTGAACCATTTCCCCCACAAAAATAAATTTAAAAACTTAAAAAGAGAATTCAAACGAATGAAAATGAAGAAAAGAGTGTTGTGGATTACCTGGATTCGACGGATTTCGATTTGAGCGGTTGGTTCTCCCATTATCACCTCCAGAATTTTTTTTGCCTAGATCTCTCAACTTTCAACTCTGAACACAAAAGGTAAATTTGACTTCGTTGAGCTTCTTTTTATAAGATTTTTTGAATAATAAAACATTATTTTATTTGTTTTCCACTTTAAAAAGTTGTTTTTCGAAAGTTTTTACTTATTGGAAACATATATGTTTAATTTTTTCGAGTTTATGTGCGGAAAACAAGTTTATCAGGTGAAAAAGGATTATTTTGATGACGAGTATACTTTTATCACTTTTTCGGGCTCTTAAAATTTATGAAAAAGCGAAACCCTAGAGTTTTCTTTTAAGCCCTTTTCAGACTCTGTAAACATGAAAAGATTGCCGAGTACTTGAATATTCAAACTCGTTAAAGGAAATGAACAATCGTCCCTTCAGTATAAGTTTACCCCTTTTCCGGACTGAAATGAAATATTTACAAAAAAGTTATACGTTGAATAATTATGGTCAATAGAGTTCTATCCTGCATTATTTTATCTTTTTTTCGGGCTTGAGAGACTAAATTTACGAAAAAGTACACCCACAGAGTTTTCTTAAGTTTTTCTTCTGACTCCCTAAAACAAAAAAACACCGAGTTTCACCAATACTGGACTCGTTAAAATTTAACAGTAAAGGACTTGTCAATTATAAACAGGAACGAACCACTCCTTCTTAGAGTTCAATTTTAATACTAAGTTGGACTCATTCGAAGGATGAGCTTACATTACAAGCAAATTTTATCCTCCTCAATATTTTCAAAAATAAAAAGGTACTTGCCAGAAATGGTGGGGGAAAAGAGAGAAAATGAATCCATTTGTCACACTTCGTTTCAAAAAGTTGTATACCACTCTTGAACACGACACTTTTGTCACATTCATGTTTGGGTTGGGAAAATAATTTGGCCAACAGTTAATCAAACCACAATGAAAGTCTTCATCCGGTTTTTGGGTATTAGCTTTAGGTCAATCATCACCAAACCATCTGCAGTGTCGTTATGTGTTCAAAAGATCAGTTAAATAAACCATTCATTGCAAACATTTGTATCCACTCGCGTTGACCATCCCTGATTCAGTCCTTGCAAAATATTTCTTCAAAACTTGATCTAATGGTTTTGTGTCGTGGACTTTCCTACGACGGGTCACTTTCTACCGACGAAAACTCATCTTCGAGAAATCCGATCTAGAATCCTATCAGTACGTTGGGATCTGCATGCCCTAATGGCAGGTTTCTCACCTTTGACGATAGGTTGCATCATTGACCTTCGATCGAATGATTATGTGAAATGTTCAACTTCAGATCACAAATTCACATTTCATAGATTGTACTGAGTACTTTGAGAACCATCATCATTATTGGTGGTTTCTCTCACATTTTTTAACAATTCACATCATTGATTGATAATCAAGTGGTTTCTACCATGTTCGACTTCGACATAATCAATCGCATGGATAGAATCGTACTAGTTCGAGAAGCAGAAATCAAGACCCTGGATCTAGTTTCCACCATCCAGGCTGCGAGGAGTTTTATTATTCATCATACAATAGAATACTCATAACATATGGCTACGTCCATGTTGTGTCTACTACTTCATGTAATTCTAAAATCATTTATGTATCATAACATATAGTTAGTTTTGATTTGAGTATGGGAATGCCTACCTCAGCGATGATATACATATATATATGCTTGCATTGAATGTTTTTCTAGGTTTCAACTGATGTGCCGACAACCCGATCCTCAGAATGATAAAGCATTTCACTCTTCAGAATTCTTCAAAAAACTCTTCAGACTTCACACTTTAGGGGGCAATCTGTTACACTAAAATTTTTCACCATGACATTGAGCTGTCTATATGGATTCATCATTACCTATTTATTGCTTCCTTAGAATTCTAGAAACATAAAGTTCCTAAATCAAGTCTTGGAACTAGAGAAAAGCTCTTAAAAAACCTAAAAATTCTAACTCTGCACTTTTCCTAGTCATTTCCTATGGTATTGCGGTTTATTGCTATAAAAGCTGCGGCACATCCCGCACGTTCTGCTCATTAAAACTGCGGACCCTATTAAAAGGTAAAATAAAAAGAAAAGTAAGTTCTAGAAGCCTAGCTGCTCAAATATTCTCCCAGATGGGGCCTTCTAGAAGTGCTAATTGGTCGAGCTTCGTCCCTTCCATTCATGAACCTTTATCCCTTCATAGATGGAGCTATCCCTTGCTTTTTGGAGCTGAAATCCCATGATGAGAGGGCTTTATCCATTCCTTTTTGGAGCTGAAACTACCTCCCTTCTGCTATAAATTAATACCAAGTTTCAGTCTCAAGGGTACTTCTTACTTTGTAGTTAGTACATAGAGAGTTCAGAGAGTACTTACTTCTTGCTTTGGAGAGAGTACTTAGAACTTAGTAGTTTTGAGGTGAAATTTATGAAGATACTCTCCACATTTAGCATCATTAGCATGAGAGATATTACGTACTCATGGCTATAGTATTATGCTAATAAAGAGAGTTGGAGTCTTGTCAAACTAAGGAAAACCACTGTTCGGGACCCCAGAAGAACCTGTACAAACATCAAGGCGTCAAGGTTGTAAGGTTTCTTCTTTTATATTCAAAGTTAATACAAATGGATTCTATTTTCTCATTGAGTTGTTCATCTATATTTTGAATGATTTAATTCTTATATTCCTTGATCACTAAGATAGATTATTACTTTCGAATTATCATATTTTGCAGATGCTTTTGATATTGTTTGCCTGTCTTTGATTGCAGATCTTATATGATGGATCGATACCTTATGGAACGACTGGATTGAAGAATGAGCAAGTGTTGGACTTTTGGTAGGAGTATCTATCAGTAATTAATGAGTAATTCTTAAGAAAAATAATCTAGAGGAAATGGTCTACATCTGTACGCTTGTTTCTAGATATCCTTAGGATACTAGGGAGATCGCTCTTGTCTGCAAGAGGGATTTTTCCGTCTAACAGACTTCATATCGGGGATATCCCCTGAATGTTTACGGTTCCAACACTATCAACATTTATAGCGCTGGAAAGAGGGAAGTCAATTTTTTATGGCTGATAATGCCACCGACCCAAATATCACTTCCTCCGGTCAAGGAAACAACATTCGTTGCACCTCCCCTACTCGTGTTCCTAAATTTGGTGACTCTTCCTAGCCCGAGTTTGTACAAACTTATAAAATATCCTATGATTAGATTTGGGCCATCCATCCTGTTACCTGTCAATTTGAAAAAAATATTGGATTGATTACGTGAGCACACAACCTTCCTTACTTTCCGAAAAATAACCCAACCACACCTACGGGGATAGTGGTTTCTACCATTGAATATTTTGTTTTCTCCACCCTTTAAGAGTTAGAAGATTCCATGGAGAATGTAGAAGATCCTCCATTTTATAACAACAGTGACAGAAAAACATTGTACTCTAAGATGAAATGTTCCATGGGTTAGGTGGTGAAGAGGAACATGAAGAAGAGCCATTAGATTTCGATAAAGAGGAGGAGGATGAAGACGAAGACATGGTAGAACAAGATTTGTATTGAATGTCTCAGGGCCCACTTGCACTTTCGGGTGTTTGACACAAAATACCAAGGCATCCAGAAAATCCCTTAATGAAGTATGACCCTGACAAAACACTAAATGCAGAGGACCATTTAGACAAATTCTACCTAAATCTGCAAACACTTGAGGTATGCTATGACGATGTTGCATGTAGAATTTTTCCATTTACCTTAGATGAAAGAGTAGTTGTATGGTATCATAACCTTCCTTTAAATTCCATACAAAGGTGGAGGGGGTTTAAGAAGTTTTTCCTTGAAAAATTCGTTGATGATAAGACCCTTGCCATGTTGTTGAAAGAATTGGGTAATCTCAAGATGGAGCACAAGGAGAAAGTGAAATATTTCAATCATAGGTTTAACCTCATTTTGAATAAATTCCCATCAAACAATAAATCTCATGATTTCATCACCGTAGATTAATACACTTTTTCCTTTTTGACAAGCACTGCACAATTTGTAAAGCGAACTGTGAAAAAAAAACTCACTGGAAAATATGAAGAGGCAATTGCAGTTTAAAAGGAATTTCACGTGATTGGGGTCATTGTAGATGAATAATGAGAAAAATAATCCAAAGACACGGGTAAAATGTATCAAGCCTCCGTAAACAAGGCCAAAGAGAAAGAAACTTTCGATCTTGAAAGCTTGACTCACACTATCAAGACTCTATCAAATGATTTGGAAGAGCTAAAACAATGGTGAAGAGAGACTACCGTGAGAAGAAATCCTCCCAGGTTCAACCTTTCTAGAAAGATTTTCGATTTTGGCAACAACAATAATCAACCGACCAAGTCTACCGAAAGCTCGAACGTTGTGCTAAACATTGAAACTATGTGTATGGGTCTGTATTGTTCATATAATCAAGAATATCATTAAAAAAAACATGCATGAAATGGAACCACACCATGAAAATTATTGCTACACATCTCATTGATACAGTACTTTAAGACGAGCATAACAAGCCTGTAAACACATTCAGTTGCGTACTTGTAGCTGAAAAGAGAATTTTTGAGAAACAAATTCCGGATTGACCTAGAAGCAAAATAATTGATACAGTTTGAGAAGCCAAGGTCCATCCACTGAACGAGAGTTCATGAAACAAAAATTCAAGGAATACCTGTTAAGGAAGATCAATCCACCCTTCAACTTACCACATAACACTCAGAGAAATTATGGGAATGTAGTCAAAACGAAAAGTAATTCCGTAAGCAGTTTGAGCAAAACCATCAATCCAGAATTCACAAATCAAGTCACACCCCCAGAAAATTTGAGAATCTCTCCCACTTTGGATTACAACATAGTCGAAGATATGAAGAAGGCTCGCTTGAATATCTCAATGTTTTAGCTAAAAAGTATCGCAAACTGGTGGGACATGCTCCTACATGCACTTGGTCATTCCACCGCAGGTAACGATGCTTATTAATGCAAGGGATCTGGTACGTCCTTTGGTTCCCTCAAATCAATGCTTAATGCTTTAATAATTGATGCAAATACACTCTGTCCTCCATTTCTGGTAACTTTCAAAATATTCAATTTCAATGTACACAATATCTTAGTGTATTCTGGTGCATCGATAAACGTAATTCCATTATCTGTCGCAAATAATATCAACGCATAATCAGACAAGAAAAATGAAAAAATCATTCAACTGGACAAGGCTCCTGTCCATGCAATTGGTGAACTCAAAAATGTTCTTATTTGTTTATCATTCGATGAATGAGTTCACCAATGTACAAGCATATTAATTGTGGACATTCCAGAATCATATGGGGTATTTTTAAGCAGAGACTGGTCCAACAAGCTACAAGGGTGCTTTTCTACAGACTGGTCACACCTATGGCTTTCGTACAAGGGAAAAAACAACCAGATTCGAGTGAACTCAGGGAGATATATGGATCACACAGTCACTCCCTTGAATGGACAAAATGAGCCAAAGGATTTCACAGATCTTATATTTGGAAATTTATTTTTAAAAACCAAACTGGGGTTTTATCTTACACAACCATCCACAATCCCACCATAAACACAGTTGGAGCTCCTTCCTAGTCCAACTTGTGAAAATGATATTTGTACAGTTAGTAGTAGTACTGATAATAATACTAGTGTAGTTCATAGCCCTTGTACATATAATATGTGGAAATTGTATTTTGATGGTTCCAAAACGTAGGAAGGCTCTGGAAATGGTTGTGTTTTAATAGACCTACTACAGAGAAAACATCTTATCTCTATCCGCTTGGAATTCAAGTGCATGAACAACACATCATAATATCATGAGGCACTCATCTTGGGCTTGCAAAGAGCCATCGACCTTAACGTTGTGTTTCTTAGAAAAATAGGCGACTTGAAAATTTTTGTGCGATAGGTATGCGATACCATACATTGTGTGTCACCTCATTGTAAAAGTTACCAACAAGAGGTATGGAATTTTATTTTTCATTTCCAATATCTTAACGTTATTTATGTTCCTAGAATGCATAATGTAGGCACGGATGCATTAGAAAATGTTGCTGCTAGGTTGTCACCGCTAAGGGACAATTTTTTGTAGAGATTATTTATAAGCCATCCGTCCTTGATAATATTACTAATTTATGTGTTTTCAATGATGACTAGCATATACTGCACTTTATGGTGAATACCAATGTATTCAAATATGCAGCTATCGATGAAGATGAGCACGAGGAGGTGTTGTAGGATACAACTAGCATAAGAAAAGGAAACCTCATGTTGAAAGGCATGGTATAATTAAAAAATTTGTACGACCTGCATAATTGCTTCCAGGGTCCATTCAATGCTAAGCCCCATAGCACAACGTTTTCAAATGAGCATATCAATTTGGGAGTAGAAAAAGATCCGAAGTTTGTCAATATTAGTACTTGCTGCACACCATGAGAGCGGTAAAGATTTTATTCGTTTATTCAAGCAGTACCGAGATGTATTCGTGTGGACATACGATGAGCTTAAAACTTATGACACGTGGATTATCCATCATGTGATCCCAATTAAAGAAGGGGCCAAGCCATTTCAACAAAAGATACGAAAGTTACATATAACACTTTAGCCTCTCATTCAAAAGGACTTAAGGAAGCTACTAGATGCTCATATCATATACAAAGTGCGACATTCAACCTGAGTATAAAACTTGGTCCCAATACAAAAGAAGTCCAAGGAAATTCACTTATGTGTTTATTTTTGTAATCTGAACCATGCCTCAGACAAGGATAACTACGTCGTGTCGTCTATGGAGAAAATACTGCAAATAGTATCAGAGTTAGAAATGTTTTCTCTTTTGTATGGGTATTCGGGATAGAACCAGGTTCTAGTCTTAGAGCCTGACATACTTAAAATAACATTCCGCACTAAGTGGGGCACGTTCGCATTCAAGAGAATGCCTTTTGGGTTGATTAATGTTGGTGCGAAATTTCAACGCACCATGGACATCAAATTCTATGGTTTGATTAGACAAAGCATGGTGGTCTACCTCGTTGATGTTACAATATTTTCTAAGAAGAGATCTGACCACGTACACCATCTGAGGAAATTTTTTGAGTGATATCATAAGTACGAGATATCACTTAATCCCTAGAAGAGCATTTTAGCAGTTTCAGAGGGTAATCTCTTAGAGCATATCATTGCTAAAAGTGGGATTAAAGTATACCTGGAGAGGGTCAGAGAAATTACGCGGATTCCATTCCCAGTGAACAAGAAAGCTATGCATTCGTTTTTGGGTAAAATTAACTTCCTCCATAAGTTCATCTCCGACTACGCTCAGATTTTCAAGCCAATACAGGAGATGGTCAAGAAGGATGCAATATACATACGGGATAAAAGGGAAAAGGAATTGTTCTCTCGTATAAAGAAAGCTATCACAAAATAACCTTCTTTATACAACCTATATTTCAACAAAGACTTCTTTTTCTTCACCTTTTCTTCCGACACTTCTCTCGCTATTATACTTATGAAAAAGGATGATCAGAACAATAAGCGACCCATCTCTTTTATGAGCGCTAGTATTTAAGGACTTGATCAATTATCCCACCATTGATAAACATGATTATCCTCTATACAAGGCGGTGAAGCACTTTCGGCCCTATTTCTTAAAAAGTCTTTGTATTATCTTTGTTTCCCACCCAATAGTCAAATCATTATTTGTTCGACAAGAGCTAGGTGAGAGAAGAGAGAATTGGATGACTAGTTTACAAGACTACGATTTAGAGTTCAAACCAATTCACACAATTAAGGGCCACAGTATTTGTCGAATAACAATGGAAGCATTGGATGCAAAATAAAAATGATATATCTCTGGATGGGACCAAGAAATCTAAATGTACAATGTTGAGCAAACACCTCCCACTATTATTGCAGACATTTTGGTACACAGATGTGTGCCAATACCTCGAGCACGAAACTTTTCCCTCCCATTTATCTGCACGACAGAAGAGGGAACTTAGACTCAAATCATTATCTTACCAGTTGGTGCATGGAGTTATTTTCAGAAAGCACCATAATGGAGTACTTCTCAGGTTTTTGGAAGCACACGA
>JAXQQM020058103.1:0-10302 GCA_034641835.2 Pinus albicaulis | reverse complement strand
CAAAGATATCCATGAGGATACTGTTAGCCACCTGTAAAATTTGATTATACCAAAAGGTGGCTAAATCTATTTTCAGCCTTCAAGGAACAATTTTTATGACTTAAAATTGTTGGCTCTTAAAGGCTCCTTGAAGGCCTCATGTCTAAACCTCTGTCCAAAATCTTCATTTTTGTTCCCATTAAATCTGTTGATTTCATGAAAGAAATTGCTGAAAAACCATCATTTTCCCCCCTTCTCCCACTCATAACGAACCTTCATAAATTTCCCCTTTCTTCATAAATTTTCCTCTATTATTCATGTTTGCCTTTCTTCCCTTCATGACCTTGTGAATATTTCATTCCCAAACCCATTTTTCCTTTGTAAAAACCCAAAACCCACTTATCCAAAGTTTTAACTTAAAAACTTAAAGTCACATGTTGAAATATTTTAATGGGTAGATTAAAAAGATCGATCGCGCAATCGCAATCGGAGAAATTTCAATGGGTTGATCGAAAAGACCCGCATCCAAAGTTCCAATGTGATTGGGTCTTGTATGTTAAAACTTCCGCTGCCTTTGTTTCATATGACTTTCCCCGGGACCGAGAGTTAAAGGTCCCAAGGCGCTTACCGCATCGCAAATGTTTTAAACTAGTTAAATTAAAGAACAAGTCTCCGATTTCCGATTGCGATTGGCCCTTGTTTCAAATACACCCCGGGCATATTATCCTCCATATAACTAAAAACCCCGCAGTCGGGCGCCTACCCGCCTTATATATTTTTCCGCCCCAAAACATAAAACCTTTATTTTTATTCCAAAGTTTGAGTTTTCATATTTTATAAAGGTTTTCCCCCGGTCCATCTCCACCGTTGATTGTTGGTCGATCAAACGGCCATCGCTCCATCGCGTCAGCGATTTCAATCGCATCACAAGTTTATATTGCATGCACTCAGTTGCCACCCCCGATTGCCGATCCTCGATTATGCTTCCCACCATTGATCTGACTTATAGATCAACAACCATCGCTTAATCGCCTCGACCCTTTCAATTGCACAATCGCATCGGATTTTCTTCATCGCATTCCTTTTCCTCCCCCTACCAATTGCGATTTCTCGATTAGGTCTGGATCGTCCATGTGTCCAGATCGGACGGTCCAGGATCTCTCCGCTTTTTTTTTCTTCTCCCGCTCTTCTTTTTCCTTTTATTCACAAATCTCCACCGTTGGATGCTTCCATCCAACGGCTACGCTCCTTCCCCACCTTCTAAGCAGTTTAAACCTAATTTCGCAGGATTTCTTAAATTGTTTTTGTGTTTTGCAGGTCTTTGTAATGGTTTTCCACTGTATTGAAGAGAAAGGCCGAAGGCCAGGAGAGACGTTTCCTGCGCCTTCGGGCTATTAAAAAGGACCATCCGCCAGGCTCTATTCATTGTTTGTCGATGCTCTATGAGCATTGATACCTTTAAAGCCCAGTGCGACTCTACACATTAACAAGACACTGTTTATTCAGAGCACAGTTAAAGAGTATCGGTTTCTGAAGACAGCACACAGAAGATTGAAGATTGAAGACATATATGGGGATTACGGCTAAGATTGAATATCAAAAGCCTAATCCCCCAAATTAAAACAGAATTAATAGAAAATCAAAAAAGATCTATCAGGCAGAAAAGACCTCCACCACTGCATTTGAGGCAAATTGATTCCTTAGCTACCACAAAGCCACCTGTTGCCTCAAACCTTTCAAACAGAGGTCGAAGTTATTGTTTTAAATCAGATATTTGTCTCAAGCACAGCCAAAGAGTTGCTCTGCAAAGAACTTAATGAATGAAATATCTGTAGAGTTACTCCACACAGCACACAGAGCCTCAAAGTCAAATAAGGCTCCCACCGAGTTTAAATTCATAATTGTAAAAATTTAATACTGCGCATCCACCTATAACTTCTCCATCGAGCCTATCAAAAGGCCGAGAAGTCTTCACTCTGTATTAATTATCATTGAAGATCTTTTATTAGGTCTCACCTCCTCGTTCTTCTATAAATATTGCTGTAGAAGATGAGAAGTTGGTTGGTTGGTTGGTTGTTGTTGATCACAAGTTGTAATACTGGAACTCTTTGAAATAAATACATAGTCTGTTGAAGTTGAAGGAGAAATTGAAGTGTTGGAAGTCTTGATGATGTTGTTGCATGCTCGTTTATGAGAAGGCTCTATCATTGGATCCATGAGCTTGGATGTTGGTGAAGTATTCTGAACTGTTTAACGTTTTCTCCTATTTTCATTATGTTCCATATTTTCTTACTACAGTAGGCTGAAATTCTTAGGCTAAGAAATGACTCCTGGAAGCACCTTAGACCTGTTCACCCTTCACTGTTTTATGTTTTCTTCTGCTGAAGTATTTTAGAGGCTTTAAACTTTCTCTTTAGTCTTCATGCTCGTTTATTTCTATAATTGCTCAAATAGTTGGTTTCAGCATGATTTATGGTTCTCCCTGCTTGTCTGCTATCACTTGAAAGATGTTATTGAAGTCTCCCTTTGAAGTACCATTGTTTTAAGTTAGTCAAAGAGGTCGGTTTCGATATTTCCCTTTGTCATTGCTTGAACAGTTGTTTTGAAGGTCTTTATAATCGTAATCATAGATGTTTTTTAGGTGTTCCCTCTTCTATGACTGCAATTATCAATGAATCTTTTATGTTTTCTAAATTCATTTGAAATAAAATCTTTGAGGAAATAGGGTGTTCCCCGAATCTTAGATTTCATTTTAAAAAGTTGTTTTGAAATCATCAATTACTTAAAGGTGTGATTTGTAGAATTTATGGTTAGCCCTGTCTATCGAAAATCTCTTTATTGTTCAAATTATGCTTTCAAATTCCCTTTGTTGAGAATTAAACTTCTCTTTCCAAATCATTGATGTTCATCTCATTCCAAAAACAAAAGGATCCTGTGACCAAGTTAGATTTGCACTTTGATATCCCATATCCATTGATGAGTTTCTCATGACCTTATTTTGACTCCATTGCCCAATGAACCAGATATTTCCTCTTTCTGTCTATCTTTCCTACACCTTCCATGTTTTGTTGTATCAACTCAATCCAACCAAACAAACACCTGCACTTAATAACTAGTCTAAAATCTATATTCAAAGCACACAAGATAAACCTTTACAAACAAACATTTGAGAGATCCCTCTCTGAGAACAGGAGGACTAGATCCTGTAACTCTAAAGATTGGTTCTGATGTTTCCTTGTCTTTTGATTTGCTAAACTATCAAAACATGGGACACCAACATAATGGCGATCACGGTGGGACATTTCTGAGTCAGTAACAATCTAAGTACCCCTTAGGACTCCAGAACTCCCTTATTTTCAAGAATACCCAGTGATTATTAACCACCTCATCGCCACCAACATAATGGTGATCACGGTGGGACCTACTAAGAATATAGTGGTTTGAAAACCCTCTTTAAACTTTTTAGGCCCAGTATAACATAAGTAACTTCCTTCAAGCACTACTTAACAAATGGTAATCATGATAGGACTCAATTGAATCAGTGACAAACTAAGTATCCCTTAGGTTTCTCCTTAGCCCTTATCAAACCTTGAAGGAGTCAGTTACCAAGCCATAAGAGCAACTCTGTTTGTTTGAACACCTTAGCTAAGTGCGAAATCAGACTTAGAACACTCTCCTAACCTGTAAGATCAAAATAACTCGGAAAAACCCAAAAAACATTTCATTTTGGCTTCATAATAAACATGGTGGTGGACCATAAAACCTTTTACCTCTGAAAAGAGCTAAAAAATTCCACTTAACGACTCCACAATCCTGAACAGACCTTAAGACTCCACTGGGAAGAACCCTGATCATCATAATATCATTCAAACTCAGTTAGAGGACTGTAGGATTGAGATTTGTGTAAAACAGATTAGTTAACCATTCAAATATTGTTATACTTGGTTGAACTTGTCCTGTTTATTTGGGTCTGAAAAACATATTATAGTAGCTCCTAGAAAGATTCACAATAGAGCCCATCTTGACCCTGATCTACCTGAGATAGTTGATAACCCAGAAAGTATCCTTAGGAAGTCTCCTAAGGTTAAAATTATCAACTATTTTCAGATCACCCTTGAGAGCTAATTCAATTCCTAAAAACCTTGCAGCTCTACAAGAAACACATGGTGGTGGAACCATTAAAACATTTTATCTCCTTAGGAGCTAACAATCTTCCACCTGGCGACTCCACACTCTGAAACTCCCAGAAGACCAAATGACTCCACTGGTAGAAGACCCTGAATTGAGTGACCAGACATAGTGACCTCCTTTTTTGATTTACAAACATGATTCCAAGAATACAACGAAGATATGCCACAATGAGTAGAGATCATATCCCTGGGTTTCCACATAAGATGCCCCAGGTAAATTGGGATGACAACCTGCCTGTTTTTCAAGGTGAAAGCTTTGATGACCCTCTACTACTTCTCATCAAATTTCATATACATGTATGGAGGTTGAAAATTGAATGGCATCAAGACTGCCTAATGAAAATGTTCATGTTAACATTAGAAGGAAAAGCTAGGGATTGGTATGAATGCTTAAGATCTAGTAGTTTGTTTTCCTTAAGAGACCTTGAATATGTGTTCTATGAGAACTATAAAGAAAACACTACATCATTATCATTGGGTGCAATATATTATGATCCATCGCAAAACATCACCCAACACATTATAGATACTGAGGAAGCTTTGGAAGAGATGCATCCTGAAGATCTTTTAACATCCATTCATGAGTTTAACATCCTATTGAAAATTTTTAAGAACATAGATGAATCAGTTGAGGAAGAGATGATCCGAGCAGTAAAGAACATTCCTCAAGATATCCCTGAAAACTCAAATATTGATTCATCATCCCTTATAGCTGAGGCTCAAGAAGACATCCAGCCTCACAATCAGTCTTCGCAAGAGACAGAGAACTGCGGTACTCCTGTTAGAAGGAACATAGAAACATCTTCACCTTTGACAAAAAGAGAGATAGATCAGACTATTAATAAACATCTGGTCTCTGAAATTTTCTGCAAAACAAACACTCTTGCCCATTCATATAGAGAACTTTGTTGTACAGATTCGGAAAGTTCTTTTGTAGATCAGAATGAAGAAGGACCTACTGATATCCCAATATGTTTGACTGATGAAAATGTTTATTCTAATAAATTTTCAAACTTCAATCAGTCTTATGATGATGATGATTTCCAAGTAGAAACTAATCATGCAGGGCAACCAGCATTTGATTGGTGTTATGATTTTCACCATCATCAACTTGAAAGTCGCAATCATCCTTTTCGATCCATCATAAAAAGCTTTCACTTTATTGGGAATCAGCAGCCTTTCAACTCAGAAGGTGAAGAGAAGAGTAATGAAGAAATTTTTGAGCAAGAGGAAACCATTGAATACACCCCCACTCGAGAATATAATAACCTCTTCACAGAGTTTAGCCCACTGAATCCAAGAATAACAGGGCTACAAGAGGACAACACTGCCAAATATGATGAGTCCTCCAGTTTAGATGATGATGAAGAAAAGGGAGAGAAACAGATAGAAAACTATCCTACTGTGGATATACCCTCTTTTCAAGAAGAAAATTCCCCTATCATTGATATCAATCTGCCATTTAAAGAACCTGAATGCATATTAGAAGCAAGCATATATTTAGAGAAAGAAAATATTTCACTGTTTGCTATTGTGCAGGTTAAGGATGACGAAGCTTCCAAACAACTTCCTGAAGATATGCTCCTCAAAGCTCAAGTCTTGGAAGCAGACAATCTACCAGACATGGAGGACCAAAAAGAAGAGAACCTTCATATTTTCTTTGTTGATCCTTTGGAAGAGTGTGTGGATATCCCAAATGGCTCAAATTACCAAGCAGTGATCCTTTGCAAGAGCCAGAGACATGAAAAGTTGTCACCTTCTGTGATAGTTTTTATTTTGAAGATTAATCTTCAAAATATATTATGGATACCTCTGACAAACAGCCAGAGTTTCTTCTTCTTCTTGACGTTACTCAGCTGGTTGCATTGGCACTTTTGTATCATATGAATATGTAAATACCCCATGTTTAGAATAGGTTAGATAGGAATGTCAATAAAGCTCAGTTCTGAGCATGTAGTTAGTTGTTGTTTTCTGCTTTGAAGAAAAAATAAAAAAATTTAAAAATACAAAAACAGTGAAAGAAAGAGAAGAGGGCAAATTGACAAAACAATAAAGGTACAGCCCCATACCAAAAAAGAGAAAAAAATTCTGAAAGTGTGCAAGCTTAAATGCCACTCCTACAAAATGAACCTATAGTTGGTCAAACTGTTTAACCTTGACTAATTAGCTTTTGAATTTACTATTGATAGGATAGTGAAATTGATTTGCCAAACCGTTCAATCTTGGCATATCAGTAGGTAGATTAGAATAAAAATGAAAGGTTCAAACATGTTCAAAATCTGAACCAGAGGAAAAGAAAGAACAACTCGAACAAAGTCAAAACAGAGCTGTGAAAAAAGATGAAGGAAGTGCTTCAAATTTTCAGATCTTAAGCCTTCCATTTTGATTTAATTTTCTGAAAAATAGATGTCTGTGTGCAGCTTGTTTTATGCCATAGACCAGCTTCAAGTTAGACTGTTTAATCCTAACTTGAATGTTTTTAAATTTTCTGCTGTAGAAATTAGAGAATAAAAATCTGATTGGACAGTTTAATCCCAATAGATAATAGATTAGGTAGAGAATCATATAGATTCAACTGTTTCATCTGAATCCATGGAGAAATAAGGAGTAGAAATAGATTAGATTTCTTACTTTCAAAAAGAATAAATATTGAAAAGAGTTTTCCAATCCAAGTGCACTCTAATGAAGAAAAAATGTTAGATCTGTAGGATTGGGTAGGTAGAAATCTTGTTGATGAAAGATCCATTATTTTGTAGCTGCTAATATATTTTCAGAGCAAGATCATTCCAGCAAAGGAAGAGCAGCCCAATGGATTAGGCATAGGTTAGCCTCCCAAAGAATGCAAGTCTGAAGTTCTTGATACCTTCAAGAAGGCATCATCCCCAAGTGGAGCCACTGTTAGCCACCTGTAAAATTTGATTATACCAAAAGGTGGCTAAATCTATTTTCAGCCTTCAAGGAACAATTTTTATGACTTAAAATTGTTGGCTCTTGAAGGCTCCATGAAGGCCTCATGTCTAAACCTTTGTCCAAAATATTCATTTTTGTTCCCATTAAATCTGCTGATTTCATGAAAGAAACTGCTGAAAAACCATCATTTTCCCCCCTTCTCCCACTCATAATGAACCTTCATAAATTTCCCCTTTCTTCATAAATTTTCCTCTATTATTCATGTTTGCCTTTCTTCCCTTCATGACCTTGTGAATATTTCATTCCCAAACCCATTTTTCCTTTGTAAAAACCCAAAACCCACTTATCCAAAGTTTTAACTTAAAAACTTAAAGTCACATGTTGAAATATTTTAATGGGTAGATTAAAAAGACCGATCGCGCAATCGCAATCAGAGAAATTTCAATGGGTTGATCGAAAAAACCCGCATCCAAAGTTCCAATGTGATTGGGTCTTGTATGTTAAAACTTCCCCCGCCTTTGTTTCATATGACTTTCCCCGGGACCGAGAGTTAAAGGTCCCAAGGCGCTTACAGCATCGCAAATGTTTAAACCAATTAAATTAAAAAACAAGTCTCTGATTTCCGATTGCGATTGGCCCTTGTTTCAAATATGCCCCAGGCATGTTATCCTCCATATAACTAAAAACCCCGCAGTCGGGCGCCTACCCGCCTTATATATTTTTCTGCCCCAAAACATAAAACCTTTATTTTTATTCCAAAGTTTGAGTTTTCATATTTTATAAAGGTTTTCCCCCGGTCCATCTCCACCGTTGATTGTTGGTCGATCAAACGGCCATCGCTCCGTCGCGTCAGCGATTTCAATCGCACCGCAAGTTTATATTGCATGCACTCAGTTTCCACCCCCGATTTCCAATCCCCGATTATAATTCCCACCGTTGATCTGACTTATAGATCAATGGCCATCGCTTAATCGCCTCGACCCTTTCGATTGCGCAATCGCATCGGATTTTCTTCATCGCATTCCTTTTCCTCCCCCTACCGATTGTGATTTCCCGATTAGGTCTAGACTGTCCACGTGTCCAGATCAGACGGTCCAGGATCTCTCCTCTCTTTTTTTTTCTCCCGCTCTTCTTTTTCCTATTATTCACAGATCTCCACCGTTGGATGCTTCCATCCAACGGCTACGCTCCTTCCCCACCTTCTAAGTAGTTTAAACCTAATTCCGTAGGATTTCTTAAATTTTTTTTGTGTTTTGCAGGTCTTTGTAATGGTTTTCCACTGTATTGAAGAGAAAGGCCGAAGGCCGGGAGAGACGTTTCCTGCGCCTTCGAGCTATTAAAAAGGATCGTCCGCTAGGCTCTATTCATTGTTTGTCGATGCTCTATGAGCATTGATACCTTTAAAGCCCAGCGCGGCTCTACACATTAACAAGACACTTTTTTATTCAGAGCATAGTTAAAGAGTATCGGTTTCTGAAGACAACACACAGAAGATTGAAGATTGAAGACAAATTTGGGGATTATGGCTAAGATTGAATATCTAAAGCCTAATCCCCCAAATTAAAACAGAATTAATAGAAAATCAAAAAAGATCTATCAGGTAGAAAAGACCTCCACCGCTGCATTTGAGGCAAATTGATTCCCCAGCTACCACAAAGCCACCTGTTTCCTCAAACCTTTAAAACAAAGGCCAAAGTTATTGTTTTAAGTCAGATATTTGTCTCAAGCACAGCCAAAGAGTTCCTCTGCAAAGAAATTAATGAATTAAATATCTACAGAGTTACTCCACACAGCACGCAGAGCCTCAAAGTCAAGTAAGGCTCCCACCGAGTTTAAATTCATAATTGTAAAAATTTAATACTGCGCATCCACCTGTAACTTCTCCATCGAGCCTCTCAAAAGGCCGAGAAGTCTTCACTCTGTATTAATTATCCTTGAATATCTTTTATTAGGTCTCACCTCCTCGTTCTTCTATAAATATTGCTGTAGAAAATGGGAAGTTGGTTGGTTGGTTGGTTGTTGTTGATCACAAGTTGTAATATTGGAACTCTTTGAAATAAATACATAGTCTGTTGAAGTTGAAGGAGAAATTGAAGTGTTGGAAGTCTTGATGATGTTGTTGCATGCTCATTTCTGAGAAGGCTCTATCATTGGATCCATGAGCTTGGTTGTTGGTGAAGTATTCTGAACTGTTTAACATTTTCTCCTGTTTTCATTATGTTCCATATTTTCTTACTACAGTAGGCTGAAAGTTTTAGGCTAAGAAATGACTCCTGGAAGCACCTTAGACCTGTTCACCCTTCACTGTTTTATGTTTTCTTCTGCTGAAGTATTTTAGAGGCTTTAAACTTTCTCTTTAGTCTTCATGCTCGTTTATTTCTATAATTGCTCAAATAGTTGGTTTCAGCATGATTTATGGTTCTCCCTGCTTGTCTTCTATCACTTGAAAGTTGTTATTGAAGTCTCCCTTTGAAGTACCATTGTTTTAAGTTAGTCAAAGAGGTCGGTTTCGATCTTTCCCTTTGTCATTGCTTGAACAGTT
Organism: Pinus albicaulis; assembly: GCA_034641835.2. Taxonomy (NCBI): domain Eukaryota; kingdom Viridiplantae; phylum Streptophyta; class Pinopsida; order Pinales; family Pinaceae; genus Pinus; species Pinus albicaulis. The sequence goes on along the minus strand of JAXQQM020058103.1, from coordinate 681 downwards.
GTTTTGAAGGTCTTTATAATCGTAATCATAGATGTTTTTTAGGTGTTCCCTCTTCTATGACTGCAATTATCAATGAATCTTTTATGTTTTCTAAAGTCATTTGAAATAAAATCTTTGAGGAAATAGGGAGTTCCCCGAATCTTAGATTTAATTTTAAAAATTTGTTTTGAAATCATCATTTACTTAAAGGTGTGATTTGTAGAATTTATGGTTAGCCCTATCTATCAAAAATCTCTTTATTGTTCAAATTATGCTTTCGAATTCCCTTTTTTGATAATTAAACTTCTCTTTCCAAATCATTGATGTTCATCTCATTCCAAAAAAAAAAGGATCCTGTGACCAAGTTAGATTTGCCCTTTGATATCCCATATCCATTGATGAGTTTCTCATGACCTTATTTTGACTCCATTGCCCAATGAACCAGATATTTCCTCTTTCTGTCTATCTTTCCTAGACCTTCCATGTTCTGTTGTATCAACTCAATCCAACCAAACAAACACCTGCACTTAATAACTAGTCTGAAATCTATATTCAAAGCACACAAGATAAACCTTTGCAAACAAACATTTGAGAGATCCCTCTCTAAGAATAGGAGGACTAGATCCTGTAACTCTAAAGATTGGTTCTAATGTTGCCTTGTCTTTTGATTTGCCAAACTATCAAAACACGAGACACCAACAG